>CAUYSK010073682.1:0-18877 GCA_963575035.1 Avahi laniger | reverse complement strand
GCTAATTTTTTCTATATATTTTTAGCTGTCCAATTAATTTCTTTCTATTTTTGGTAGAGACGGGGTCTCGCTCTTGCTCAGGCTGGTCTCAAACTCCTGAGCTCAAACAATCCGCCCACCTCGGCCTCCCAGAGTGCTAGGATTACAGGCATGAGCCACCGCGCCCAGCCAAAATAGATTCTTCTTAACAATCACAAGCATTCAACACAATGACTGGATAAAGATGAAGTGCAGAAACACACCCCAAAACTGAATATTCATCAAAAAAAAGACAATGGTGTCTGTTTGGTGGTCCAGCGCTGGTGTTATGCACTACAGCTTCATGAAACCTGGTCAGTTGATTCCAGGGGATGTCTGCTGCAACCAATCAGACGAAATGATGAGGATGCTTGTGATTAAACAGTCAAGACTGGTCAACAGAGATAGGCCAGTGCTCTTTCAAGACTACACTGGATCACAAGTCAACAAGGCTGCTCAAGCTACACAGACAAGACAAACCTGCAGGTCCTTGATTTACACAATATACGGCCAGTAGCTTGTCTTTGATTTAAAAAACTTCCTTAACTTAAAACATTCCAAGCCTTTAGACAAAGATTCATTTCTTTAGTTACTAGTCAAACAGTCTTTAAACCCACCTATAACCTGTAAGGCTCCACTTTGAGATGTTCCACCTTTTCCGGCCAAACCCATGTATGCCTTCCATGTATTGACTTGTGACTTTACCTGTAACTCTTGTCTCCCTGAAATGTATAAAAGGAAACTGTGACGGAACCACAGCAAGTCCACTTGCTCAAGGCTTCTTGGGCGTGGCTCCGGGCCATGGTCCTCAAATTTGGCTCAGAATAAACCTCTATAAATTACTTTACAGTTTTTGGCTTCTTTTCTGTTGACATAGTGATAAGCTTTTATTATTATGTTTAATGAAGAAATAACTTCAATTTTTTCTACTTTTTTTTGACATTTGTATCCTCGAATATAATGCTAAATTTCTTTCTTGTATAACAAACATATTACTGCTTCCTGAATTTTAATCTTGAGATTTATTTTTAAAGGAAGGAGCAAGAACGTCGACCCATATAACCCATATAGAAAAATGCTTTTACGCTGTTGATTTGCCCCAGGCCCAGCACAGGCGCAGTGAGCGCCTTGGGCGAGGCCGGGAGAAGGCTGGGTGCCGGCTCCGGCGGAGCACGCACTCCCACCTGGGTCAAAGGGAGGAAGGCCGCTTGAGGCCCACCAAGGCTGGCATTTCCTGCAGGCCCCTGGCGAGCCAAGGCTGAGAGCCCCGGAGAGTCACCCAGCGGAGGGGATCGAGGGAGCGGGTGTGGACGGGTGGTGTGGAGTCCTCCGGTCGGGGCGGGTGTGGACGGCTAGTCCCCAGGACCGTCGCCCCGGCGGACGGACGCGCAGCCCTCCCGCTGGACCCACCGAATGACTGGGCCCGGGCCTGCCACGCCGCGACTCGGACCGCCGATCTGCTCTTCACCCCAGAGGAGCCGCCGCGTCCCGGAAGACGCGGCCAAGCGGGGGGGTCGCAGGCGCCGGCATCGACGCCGAGACGCTGGCGGCCAGTTTAGCGGAAGCCGGGGCGGGACTTCCGGCACCTCGGGGGCGTGCCCGGGGTCAGGGCCGGGACTTCCGGCGGTGCCGGAAGTGCGGCGCGCCAAATCGGGGTCGGGGGGTCGCGTCACTTCGGAGATAACCGGTGTCCTACGCTTCGGCCGGGCAGTCCTGGGCGCCGCGTCGTGGGGACCGACAGGCTGTGCGCGACCCGGGCTGGCTCCGGGCGGTGGCGGGCGCGGCGGCTGTGACAGGTGAGTGCCACCATTTTCCCAGCCGTCGGGCGCCGAGTCCTTCCTGGGACGCCCGAGGAGGCTCTGGTGCTGGCGGGGACGGGGCAGAGGAGGGGTCGGTTGCTGGATTTCGTGGGGCACAGGAAGGGACTGGGTGCTGGCGGGGTCGGGGAGGAGGAGGGATAGGTTGCACAGGATGGGGCACAGGAACGGACTGGGCGGAGGAGGGGTCGGGGCCCAGAAAGGGCCTGGGTGCTGGAGGGAATGGGACGGAGGAGGGGTCGGGGTCCAGGAGGAGATGGGGCACCGGAAAGGGTGGGGTGCTGGAGGAAATGGGACGGTGGAGGGGTCAGGGCCCAGGAGCAGTCGGGGTCCAGGAGGGGATGGGGCACTGGAAGGGGCGGGGTGCTGGAGGCGTCGGGGGCACGGGAGGGGTAGGCCCTGGGCCCCGATGCTCCGTTAGTTCTCTCTTACCCCGGGCCTCGGCCTGGGCTGCCTATTCTTCCGGGGAAGCACTTCGGAGGCTTTCAGTGGAGGAGGATGGCCTTGGCTCTATCCAAAGAGGGGACTCGGCCGGGAGGCGGCTAGGAGGCCATGAGCGGGGCTGTGAGTGCGGAGGGAGCGGATGCTGAAGTGATTACACAGCGCCATGCTTTTGTTCCCCTACTGAAGACTTCCGCCTGTGAAGTGCCGCCGCTGGGGGGAAACATTAATTTTAAGACGGCCATTCACTAGAATAACACAGCAGCAACGCAACCATAAAGGTTTACTAAGCAAAGTTGCATAAATACATTTTCCACTTCGTGAGCACAGATATCTTAAGGTCTGCCAGGTTTTTATAGGTTTTTGTCATCCAGTTTAAACTTCTACAACATTCTTTATGCTCGGCCAGGTCCCCCGAAATTGATACTGTTATGGAAGAGTGTTGATTGCTTGGAAGTTTCATTTATTTAAGTTCAAGTAGTTATTTCTTAAATTCAGTTTGTCGGCCTGTAAGTTATGGCCTTAAAAGTATTTAGAGATTATTTACCTCCAAATAAATAACGTAGCTCAGGATAGTCATAGACCTCCAGGATCTTTTCTCTTCTGAGGAACACTCCCCTCCGTCCCTTCGCTGTTTTAGTTACTTTCCTGATCAAATTTGAGTCTTTCCAAATCCCTTTGGAAATGCGGTCCTCAGACTTGAACACAGTAGCTAGACCAACGTGGAATAAATGGAGTGGTGCTGTTATCCCCTGGTGTCAGACACCGCCTCTGTATTAATACTGCCCACAGGGAGCATGAGGTAGTGGACACGCGCCACATCTCAACAGTGTGACCTTGGGCAAGGAACTTCCCAAATCTCCACTTCGTGTCCTCTGATTCCGTGTTTGTATCAGCCTCATTTTGCTATTGGAAAGGTTATGTTATATAACATGTGCAAGACATTCTTACAAAGTCCTAGACACAGGAGATCTTCAGTAAGTATGTTTCCTTCCTCTTCACTGGACTTCTTTTGGTACTTCTTTTTTGGTAGCTGTGTCAGACTGTTCGCTTACTTTGTGGTTGCCCAGAGCTAAACTCCTGAAGTCCTTTTCCCTGAGGTGATACTAAGAGTTTTCTTAATTATTCTGCCTTGATTTTTTTTGAGGAAAGGACTTTATATTTATTGAATTCTGTCCTTGGTTTGAGCTCATTCTTTAATGATTGAGATCTTTAAAAAAATCTTGGTTATTATTTATCCGATTCATGATGTGTCCCAGTTAAATGTCACCCACAGAATTGATAAGCGTGCATGTACTCCATGCCTTCATCTCGTCAATAACTATATATATATATATTTTTTTTTTTTTTTTTTTTTTTTGAAACAGAGTCTCACTCTGTTGCCCGGGCTAGAGTGCCCTGGCTTCAACCTAGCTCACAGCAACTTAAACTCCTGTGCTCAAGCGATCCTCCTGTCTCAGCCTCCTGAGTAGCTGGGACTACAGACATGCGCCACCATGCCTGGCTAATTTTTTCTATATATATATTTTTAGTTGTCCAGATGATTTCTTTCTATTTTTAGTAGAGATGGGGTCTCACTCTTGCTCAGGCTGGTCTCGAACTCCTGACCTTGAGCGATCCACTCGCCTCAGCCTCCCAGAGTGCTAGGATTATAGGCATGAGCCACTGCGCCCAGCCAATGACAAAATATTTAAGCAGGTCAGTGATGGTGACATTTCTTAGGTTGCCTTTAGAGACTGTGCTCTCCTTTGATAGTGGTTAGAGTTGAGTTTGGTGTTTCAGCCCACTAGGAATTCACCTACTAGTGCTATTACAGTACAGTATTACTGAAAATTTTATTAAACTTTCTGTGGAAATTCAGTCATCTTTTATATTTTTGAATGCCCCATGCATATACTATCCTTTAACCATTCTTTTGCATGTGACTAACATTCATGAAATTAATCATTTAAGCAAATGTCTTCCTTTTGCTGAAAGAAAGATGTTTGAAATTCCACTGGATGTGAAACTGAAAGTAATGTTTTGTATTTTTGTTTTAAATGAAAGCATAAATTGATCATTTGTTGTATTGCTTTTTAAAATAACTTTGGTTATGTCTTTCTCAAATTATATGCACTTAGAAGAATTTTATAGTTTATATAGTAACAATTAATATTGGCAATATTAAAAAGAGCCTTTTGAAAAAAGCAGAAAGTTAAGTGTTCATTGATGATATTTAATATTACAGTATTTCTAAAGGTGGATAATTCAGCTTGCTAACACAAAGTGTGTTTGTGGGTTTCATTAATTTGTGAAGTATTTGGCCAGTGCCTACTGTGTGCAGAGCACTGTGCTGTATTGAAGCTGTGTGTGTGTCTGTCTTGCTCACAGACAGCAGAGGATATAACACATATGTGGCAGCAGATAATAGGGACGAAAGAGTTGGGCAGACCATAAGTCAGTTAAGAGTTTAGAAGAGAGTTTATATTGAATACATTTATTTGAATGACAGGATAGGGAGATTGGACTTTTGGAGAGGGCTATTTATTAGTTTCTTGAAAATAATGTTTGTAAAAAACCAGAAGGACATTTTACTTACATAAGCTTTCTGTTTAATGTGGTGACTTGCCCAATAATATTGGGCAAATGTGAATATTTTGAAGGAAAATAATTATCTTTTGGGATTTCAGGTTTCTGTTTTAGTTTGTATTTAGATGAAACAGTGCACAGTGGTTAAAGTAGCTTATTTTTAGAGTGAAGAAGTTTTCTTTCTTGTTACAGTGCTATGATCAATTTACTGGAGTGTTTAATCTATTAAATACAGTCATGGGCCACATGACATTTTGTTCGTCAGTGGATGGCATATTTGATAGTAGTTCCATCAGATTATGATATCTTTTCACATATTTTTACTGCACCTTTTCTATGTTTAAGTATGTTTAGATACACAAACGGTTACCATTTGGTTGCAGTTTCCTGCAGTATTAGAATAATGACTTGCTGTATGGGATTGTAGCCCGGGAGCAATGGGCCATACCACACAGCCTAGGAGTATGGTGGACTGTCCCGCCTGGGTTGTGGTAAGTGCACTCCGTGATGCTTGCACAAGGAGGACATCACCTAAGGGTGTATTTCTCAGAACTTCTCTCCATCTCCACCGTTAGCAACGCATGAGTATATTAACAGACAAATTGGATTTGGGAACTCTGCCTCACTAGGATGTTGTGAAGATCAGTGACTCTTTCTGTTTATCGATCCATTTATGCCTCATAGCCATCCTTTGTGGTAGTTCTTCTCAGGTAGACCTGCCAGTCCACTGACTTTCCTCCAGTGTCTCTGCATTGATTCTTTCTGATTTCACTTCCCTCCTCACCTAGCTCGGAGGCCCTGGCACATCATTTCAACATTCCTTTTCCAAATACCTGCACTCTTCCCTCTTTGCCTAGCTCAGATTCCCTCATACGTCATTTCAGCATTCCTTTTACAAACAACTGCAGCTTCCTTGCCCCTCTTCCCATGATACCAACCTGAAAAACCCTAAACTGGTTATTAGAGCAAACATTTAAATAAGATTTATGTTAATACAAGTTTAGCATCTCTAATCCGAAAATTCTAAATCTGAAATACTCCAAAGTCTGAAATGTTTTGGACACTGACTAGACAGCACAAGTGGAAAATTCCACTCTGACTTTGTATGACGGGTCATAGTCAATGCAGGCACACAGCACACAGTTCCCTCAGGCTCCCCAAGGGAAAAATAAAATCACCTTCAGGCTGTGTGCATAAAGTGTACATGGGACGGAAGTGAGTTAGTTGTGTGTCGATATCCCAAGATGTCTCACGATGTATATGCAAATATTCCCAAATCTGAAAAAATCCTAAATCTAAAATATTTCTGCTCCCGTGTGTTTCAGATATTCAGCCTGTGCTGACATATGGCCTGAGAGGCAGACACTGGTGCCTGTAGCCTTAAGACCCTGTGCCAAGAGCTTGGTCTCCGTAGAGGACCTGGGGTGGAAGGAAGGAGGTGGTGCCAGGACCAGTGCAGACTGCTGGGAAGGAGGAGGAGGATGTGAATAAGAGACGAAAGCAAAAGTTGGAAAAACTGCAGGAAAAAATTGTGACAAAGAGAAAGGTTAACAACAACAGCAAAAAATTCATAAGAGGTTAGAAAAGTGGAAGCTATAGAACTAATATTGGAAAAATACTGGTGGGTGAACTGTAGCTGAGCACATAGGAAGAGGCAGAACTTGGGTTAGCCAGACAGTCTGTTAGTGGTAATAGCATAGTGTGTGGCATAGACATTGTGAACCCGTCTGTGAGATGTGGCTTCACAGAGTTCAGAGAGTTAGTAAAAGAGACAATTACTGCAGTATGAAAAATCTCCGTTTGGTGCCAAATTTGGGGGAAGTAATTGTTCGAAATGCATGTACTTGGTTGGAAATAGGTCAATGGAGAAAGATTGCAGTGTGTTGACTGTATCGTGAAGTGACGAGCAAAAATAAACCATGAAGAACATCGCGTGCCTTACGAGATGAGGGAAGGGGCGCGAAAGGCAGAATGTGAGGAGTTTTCAGGCTGGATGTGAAGAGGACAGCTTATTTCCTAGAGAAGATGCAGGGCTAGGAAAGCCCTTGGTGTCATACTTGAGATAAAAGTGATCCGAAACCTGTGACTGTGAGGCGAAAGGCAAGTTCGTACTGCAGGTTTTGCACCGTTTGTCACCAGCTGGTAGAATCCCTGGAGTACACTGACCACCCAGTTCACATTTACCAGAAGGTTTCTGCTGATGAAGTTCTCAGGGAGGGGAGGGAAGCCCTCTACTGTTTTTATTGCTTGATTTAAATGTGTGAAGACAAAGTCTCCTTTTTCCTGTGAGGCCGTATCAGGACAGTGTTCACAGGCTTTTGATGTTTTCTTTCCTGTACAAAACACACTTCATAAACTACAAGGTAATTGAATGTTTTTAGCATTGTAAAGCAAGACATACTTTCTTGTTTCATTTCTTCTCTTTTTTTTTTTAAATAAAATATACCTACACATACATAATTTCAGAAACAAGATAATCCTTGGCTTTGTATTTATGGAAAGATGGCGTAGATATATTTTTACCTTTTCCTCCTGTTATGTACAACTGGACATTACATTTAAGACAAATACATGACTCAAAAGTAGACTGGCTAGGTGACCTGAGAAACGGCACAGCTGAGCTCCCTGGGTTTACTTTTTGCCTCGTACATCCCACGTTGGCGCTCAAGAAGCTGGCGACCCAGGAGCACAAAGGGGCCCAGACAGACAAAGCCCCAGGGAAAACCTGCCTCTCTAGCTGAAAGATCAGGAAAGGGACAGCCCACCAGACAGAAAACTTAGATAAATAAGCGCTTTTTTTCAGCCAGATATCACAGAAACACTGCCGCCTCCACTCCTCCCTGGTGATTAAGGGCCAGATGGGGGATCTAGATTTCCTCCTTGACACCTAGATGTTCCTCTTTTCAGGGCTAGTATCAGAGAAGGCTGGGTGGTAACAGAGCACACTGTCCCCTCCTGCTGGGTGTCATCGGAGGAGACCTGGCAGAGGTTCAGGGACTTTACCACTACCCTGTGGTGACAAGGCCACCCCTCTGTGGTGTTGGGAGCAGTAACAAGCATTCCTGCCTCAGCCGGGTGGTGTGAGCAGAGGCATGGGGGGTGCTGAGTTCTCACCCAACCCAGAAGTCACGAGGATTCCTCCTCATGCGGGGGTCAGTGGAGGCCGGAGGGGAACCTTAGCTTCCAGATCCACCTGGCAGGAACCAGGCAGCGCCCGCTTTGCCTGCTGAAGCAGTGTCAGCAGAGGTCTGCTGTGACAGAAGACTTAAGTCAGATCCTGTGCCTGCGGCCATGATACCCAAAATGTTGAAGTTTCAGTTGAAATCACTTGTCATATGAAGAGCCAGGAAAATCTCAACCTGAATGAGAAAACACAGCTGATACCAACATAGAGATGACCCAGGTTTTAGAATTATTGACCAGGATTTTGAAGCAGCCATCGTAAAAATGCTTGAATAAGCATTTACTAACACTCGAAACAAAAAAATAGGAAGTCTCAGGAAGAAAATACTGGACATAAAGAGGAAACAAATGGAAATTTTAGAAGTGAAAAGTATAATATTTGAAACACAAGACTCAGTGGATGGCTGAGCAGCAGTACGGGAGAACAGGACAGAGTAGAGAAGGAAGACGGCAGTAGGCGTTGCCCAATTGGAACCGCAGAGAAATCGCTGGGAAAACAGCGGTGGCCCACGCCTGTAATCCTGGTACTCTGAGAGGTCGAGGCAGGAGGGTTGTTTGAGGCCAGGAGTTTGAGACCAGCCTGAGCAAGAGCGAGATCCTGTCTCTACAAAATACAGAAAAAAAATTAGCTGAATGTGGTGGTGTGCACCTGTAGTCCCAGCTGCTCAGGACACCGAGGCAGGAGGATCACTCGAGCCCAGGAGCTTGAGGTTGCAGTGAGCTGTGATGACATCACTGGACTGCACTCTAAGGGAGGCAACAGAGCGAGACCCTGTCTCAAAAAAACAAAACAAACAAAACCCCCACAACATTCTTTTTAAAGAAGAAAATAGAAAATTTGGGAGCCCTAGGGATTGATTAAGATTTTTTTGAGGAAAGTGTGATCTATAGCATATATCAAAATTAAAAAAGTTTTGCTTTGTGAAAAACTCTGTTAGGATAAAAAGCAACAGATTGGGGGAAGTGATTTGCAGCCAACATATGTGGCACAGAATTCATACTCTAGAACAAATATAGAACTCTTAAACCTCAACTGTAAAAAACGCAAGCCATCTATTAGAAAACAGGCATGAAGAGGCATCTCACTGAAGAGGATTTATGAATGGCCGATAAGCACATAAGGAGATATGCAGTGATATTACCCATCAGAACAGCTAAAACCAAAAATAGTGACCACACCAAATGCCAGAGAGGACACAGAGGACTGAATCTCTCATACGTTGCTGATGGGACTGTAAAAGGATACAGTCAGTCTGGAAAATCGTTTGTTGTTTTAAAAAACAAAAACAATAACATGATTAAACATAGAGTTGCCTTGTGACCCAGCAGCTCCATTTCTAGGTATATACCCAAGAAAAACGAAAACAGAAACATAAGAACGTGCACAGTAATGTTCTTGGTGGTATTATTTATAATAACCTAAAAATGGAAACAACAGAGGTCTTATCAGTAAATGAATGGATAAGCAAAATGTGATATATCCATACAATAGAACACTTAGCAATAAAAGGGAATAAGTTACCGGTACATGCTACAACATGCATGAACCTCGAAACTAGTAAGTGAAAGTAGCCAGGCACAATGGACCAGAGCACACATTGCGATTCCATAGGCAGTCTCTGTACAGAGAAAGTAGGTGGGCGGTTGCCAAGGGCTGGCTGTGGGACGGGGTAGGGGAAACGGGGTGACTGCTAACGGGTGTCGGGTTTCTTTTTGGGCTGATGAAAATGTTGTAAAGTTGATTATGGTAATGATTGCACAACTCTCTGAATATACTGAAAATCACTGAATTGTACACTTAAAATGGGTGACTTATGACGTGTGAATTGTATCTCAATAAGATTTTATTTTTAAACTAAACATACATTTATCCTACAACCCAGCAATCTTACTTCTGGGCTCTTCATCCAAAAGACATGAAAACTTAGATTCATACAAAAATCTGTATATTATTGTTCATAGCAACTTTATTTGTAATAGTAAAAAAATGGAAAGGGGCAAAATTTTTTGCAATAGACGAATGTTTAAGCAAATATATGGTAAACGTCCACATTGTGGACACTACCTAGCAACGAACAGGAAATAACTGTTGATACATGCAGCAAACTGGATGGGTCTCAAGCATTAAGCTGAGTGGAAAAAAAAAAAATCTCCAAAGAGCACATGCTCTGTGATCTCATTTATGTATTAGTAACATTCTCGAAATGATAAAATTCGAGGGGTGGTACACAAATCAGTGGCTCTCAGGAGTTGGGGTGGTGTGACGGTGTTGGCGAGGGTGTCGGCTGCCCTCATGGGCAGTGTGGATTCCGTCTTTGTGATGATGGAGAGGTTTTATGTCCTGGTTAGAGTGGTATTTACAGGAATTTATATATGTAACAAAGTAACAACTATACACGTATATTGTGCCAATGTCAAATTTGTTGGTTCAACAAAATTAACAAATTAATTGACAAGTTAACAAACCATACTGTAATTAAATAAGATGTAACCCTGGGGGAAATATGGAACTTCTCTGTACTATCTTTGCAACTAACTTCCTGCAATTATTTCAGAACAAAAAGTTAAAAAGAAAAGATGATCCAGCCCTAGGCAATCACTGATCTACTTTCTCTATACATAAACTGCCTATTCTGGGCATTTCACGTAAATGGAATCACAATGATCATCTTGTGAGGACTTCATAACTAATGCAAGACTGTTTTGGTTGAGAATGACTAGAAGCTTTATGAATAGGCTAAAGCTTTTGAAAACTGTCTTAGTCATAAACAATAGGCAAACTATTTTTCAGGTTTCTGATATTTTTGGGTTAGGCTTGGCTTTTTTTTGAGACAGAGTCTCACCCACACTCTTCTGAAAGATCAGTAGATGCTGTTCAAAACAGTTACGTCTATAGTAGATGAAGAAGGAAGACGTAATCTGCAAACATATCACCTAAAATCAGATTAACTAATACAGCGATACAATGTATTGCATACGTGGCGTGCATTATGTTTCTCTTGGACAGCGTTTTTTCTAGAACCTGTAATCTAGAGTACACAGTTGGACTGGGTTCCCTCTGGAGAGCACACTGTGCCTGGGGAAAGTTGGGTTAAGGGAAAGTTTTTTATTTTAAGTCATTCTTTGCTATTTGCTATTTAAAACATGTTAATGAAGTTTGATAACAAATTTCCTCTTTAACAAAGACGATGTTCTCCACCTTAAAAAGGGGTCGAGTATATGCATACACAAAGAGTGCAATGTGCACCATGCAATAGGATGGACATATTTGAAACTTGGACTGAGGAGGGGAGGGGAGGGCAAGGGCAACACATGTAACCTAAACATCTGTACCCCCATATTATGCTGAAATAAAAAAACAAAAAAAAAACAAAAAAAAATCTTAATTTGTCATGTTTTTAATTATATAGTAAATGTTAGTCATAGTAAGGAAGCTTGTCATTAAATGTAAAAATTATTTTGTCTGCTGTTTTTCTCGGCATTTCAATTTCCTGTATCAGAAATGAAATACTTGTTTTCCTTGCCATTGTTTAGCTTGTTGAGGAAGTGACCGGGGCACTACCTTCTAGAAGTAATGCCCACAGAAAGCGGAAGTTGTTCGACCTCTCGCCAAGCAAAACAAAAACGCAAGTCACACAGCCTTTCCATACGAAGAACCAACAGCTCGGAGCAGGAGCGGACGGGGCTGCCAAGAGACATGTTAGAAGGACAAGTAAGTTCCGTTGGTCAGGGCCTTCTTGGTGGTGACCGTGTTTGTAGTGTAATAAAAGTAGCCATGTGTGTACAGGTCTCCGAAGTAGAAAAAAGGCTTGGGTTACTAAAAATAATCCTCCCCAAATTCCCAACAATAAACCCATTAAAGGTACTGTCAGATACAGCGTCATACACAGATGGGTTCACCTATTTATAATACTTAATAACAAAAGGAAGTAGGTGTGACAATTTGGATTAGTTTTTATTCTTTGTACAGGTTAGTTGACAGCACAACTTTGAGTTTTCTGTCTCTAATGGTCCCAGGAAAAGCGCATCATACAATTTTAACGATCTCTTTCTGTGCTCTGAAGAGTTTTTGGAGTCAGATCTTCTATGTTACCCGTATCGTCTCTGCTGCCGTGAGCATGCCATCCTTTGATTGGATAACTAATATTTTATCGATGAAGATAAGTTTTGCTTAGCATTTTTCTTGTTTCTTTATAGATGATGAAAATATGTCAGAGTTTTAAAAGAATATTGTGAAGCCTAGACAAAAGTATATGTTATATTAAAACAAATTATAGATATATGTGTTTATAAATGTGTATACCATTTCTTCACAGTTAGAACTAGCTCATCAACCACAATGCTGCAGGAAAATGAGGCTTAAATCTGAGAAACTGGCTCACAGGAGTCTTGGATCTTGTGAGAACTTGTGGTACCTCTGTGGCCGGGACTTCCGGGCTGTGACCTCCAGCAGGGCAGCAGTGCGCACTCAGAGCCCAGCACCACTGCTGCACAGAGCACATATTCTACTAAAATTAAGTTGTTATGTGTTCAATGAGTCAATAAATAAATACCAGGTTCTGCTTTCTATAAAAGTGATTACACATGATTTAATGGTGGAAATAAAATCAGAACGGTATCTTTGACGTCCTTAGTTGGTTACTTTGCTAGGGCTGCCATACCAAGGTACCACAAACAGAGTAGCTTCAGTGACAGAGTTTGTTTTCTCACAGTCCTGGAGGCTGGAGTCCTGCATCAGGGTTGGTAGGGTGGCTTCTGCCGAGGCTCTGTCCTTGCCGTGTGGGTGCCGTCTTCTCCCTGTGTCCTCACGTGGCCGTCCCCTGTGCGTGTCTACGTCCCTGTCTCCTGATGAGACACCCGTCCTCCTGGATTAGGGCCCACACGTATCGTCTCATTTTACGTTAATCCCCTCTCTAAAGACTGTGCACCTACAGTCACATCCTGAGGTCCTGAGGGTCAGGACTCCAACATGTGAATTTCGGGGCTCGATTCAGCCATAGCACTTGGAGGGTGAAATCGGAGCTGTGCGATAGGACTTTGGTGATGATGGAAATGTTCTCCGTCTGTGCTCTCCAACACGTGGCTGTTGAGCACTTGAAATGGGGCTGGTTTTTCAGGTCCTGAAATTTTAATTTTTAAAAATTTAAATACTTTACATTGAAATTTCAATAGTCAGACGTGGCCAGTGGCTGTTTCACAGTGTGCGAAAGCAGTCAAAGATAGGTTTGTAAAATTTTTCAACTCACTTAATTTCTAGCGGTAGAATTCTAAGACCTCCTTTGCTGGCATATTCTAGAGTCACCTCTGTGTGAGGTAACATGTTCTTCTCCTGGCCTTCTTGAGTGCCTGCCCTCCATTGTGACACAGGACAGGGAGGTCACTGCATCTCATGGTAACCTTTATGAAGGCAACACGGCCTTCTCCAAACCGAGTGGCTGCGTCCTCTGCAGCATTCTGTGGGCCTCTTTTTTTTTTTTTTTTTTGAGACAGAGTCTCACTTTCTTGCCTGGGGCGAGTGCCGTGGCATCAGCCTAGCTCACAGCAACCTCAAACTCCTGGGCTCAAGCGATCCCACTGCCTCAGCCTCCCAAGTAGCTGGGACTACAGGCATGTGCCACCATGCCCGGCTAATTTTTGCTATATGTATTTTTTAGCTGTCCAATTAATTTCTTTCTATTTTTGGTAGAGATGAGGTCTCGCTCTTGCTCAGGCTGGTCTCGAATTCCTGAGCTCAGAACGATCCGCCCACCTCGGCCTCCCAGAGAGCTAGGATTACAGGCGTGAGCCACCGCGCCCGGCAAAAAAAAAAAAAAAAAAAAAAAAAAATTTTTTTAACAGATGGGGTCTTACTATGTTGCCCAGGATAAAACTCAAAAGTTTTAATTGGCAATGATAATTGCCTAAATCCCATTCAATATTTAATCAAGAATATGTGGTCAATTTTCTCAACATCGGTGAGTTGGAATAGCGATCCTGACACTACCACTCCACGCACTGTATCATGTTTTCCTTGCCTGAATTCCTGCTGGCCGACATACAGCTTGTCCAAGGATACCATATATTCTCTCTTTCTCTTCTTCAGTTATAGTATCTGGAAGCAGATTTTGAACTTCAGATTTTTCTCTAGGCAGCAGACGGACACCTTCTCCCTGACTATAAAAATAAATGAGTCTTTAGTGTTTTTGCTACTAAAACTTTACTGTATCAGCAGACATTTTAAATCTCTATTTTGCAATGCATTAAATAAATTACATATTCAAATGTACATACCTGGCATTGTCAACCACTTTTCTGCCCCACCTATAAGCCCAACTAGCCAGTGCTGCCCAAGATTTGGCTACTTCAGGTGCCTGTACTGAAGACAGGTGATACAACTGTCCCAAAATGAAGTCAGGTTCTCCAACTCCAATATGTACTGCCATGATGAAGAAGAAATAACAAAAGAACTCAGCAATGTTACATTCATAAATTTCTAATGGCATTCCCATTAGCATTTCAGGTTTTTATCTGCAAACACTAAGTTTCACAATATTATCATACATAATTTGATAAGGCAGAAATTTCTATTATGATTTCTAAAAGGTTGGTATGTTGAAATCAATCAGTTGACTTCACAAGTAAGCTTAGATTATCATCTGTGGAACACATCAATGTCATTCATGACACTAAACTTTATAAAAGGTACGGTGTCAGGTGAGCTATAGAAGGTCTTGCATTCTGGATTCAGCGGCTATTTCTTCACCATGAGTACACCATCTCATCCACAGAAACTCATGAAGCAAAAATCTTTATTCCCAGTTTAGAGGTGAGGAAATTGCCTGCTATAGTGTATTTGCCAAGATGGAGATTTATAATGATCATAAGATATATCACTTATGAATATCAAGATCTTATGATACATATATTAGAATTATTTTATAAGACCACTGTAAGTAATTAAAATCCTAGCCTTCAGAACAACACAATGAACATATATTCTCACGTTTCAACTAAGAGGTTAATTATCTCCCAAAGTGTAAAAATAGGACAATGGCGCCTACTACAACAGGCATTCAAACATTGATTGAATGATCAACTACCCTATTTGCCAGATAATTTTCTGTTACTCGCACTAGTGTCAGGATGGGAAACTTGAATCTTTCTATAGTTTCTGGGTTCCACCAACAAAAGGAAACACAGGATACTATTTCATATCTCTGTTGCTCTTTCTAGTGTGAGGTGATATTTTAGATATCAGGGGCAGAAGGAGCTTAATGCCAGCAAAAACATCTACATGCATAAAAACAACTTGAATCTGAAAGGCTGGAAGTATGGCCCAGGGGCAGAGTTCAGTGACTTAACTAAGGGCATTAGATCCTAAATATGTTTTATTTACTCTCAGGTAAATGTAATACCCTAAATTTCCATAGACACACTTTTTGTGGCAAATTATAGCCAGCCTAACATTGTAAACTTTAAAATAGGGGGAAATATAGTTCCTAAAATTATTATTTTAAAGCTAATAAAGAAACCTTACCTGTGGACTCACTCTCAATCCGAGGGTACTCTTCTTCCACCGTATTACCAGACGGCAGTTCTATTAAAGTGAGTATGTTTTTAGACAAAGTAGAAAGACCTGAGACACTCTGCTGTTGCTGAGCTCTGTAAACCTGTTTCAGCTGTCCTGAAATCTCTTTCCATTCTGCCTGGATCCATTTAGCCAGTGTCAGAATGGACTTAGCAACTGCATATTCAGCTTTTGCAGACTTGCAGAAAGATATGGCACAAGAACTCAACATTTCCATTGCGTGTGTTGACTGGCCTATAGAAAACCAAAACAAATCAGCATTTAAAACCCATAAAAGCAAATGACTGGCATTATTTCAGTGTAAAATAATGAATTTTTTAAAGCGTGCAAATTCAGTAATAATCAATGACCTCTGGAAATGTTTCTTGCTTTAATATATTGTAACAAAATTATTTCTTTTAAAAGCACTGAATTATAGAGATAAGTCTATCGTGAACAACTTACTTTTTAGGACACAAATGTTTTGTAACCACTGGAAATATTCAACTTTTCTAGTAATATTACTGCCTTATACCATACACAATAACATTCATAAACATGATTTTTATTATATTCATGTATTAACCATAATTCATTTTACTAACCTGCTGTATATAGCAATTTGGTTTTTTCAATATCAAGTTCGGGCCCCCATTTTTCATCCACTTGACCCTGAGTTGATAGTTTTTTAAAATGCTGGACTAAATCCTGTGCAGTGGTGGTCTTTCCCAGCTGAACTTCACTGCACTGTGCCAGTAGTCTTGTTGCGAGTGACACATTTCCCCGTTTTCTAGCAAATTTTGCTGCTGTTAGACCTAATTCCATGAGATGGCTTCTAACTGGGACTGTTTGTTCTGAATAGAAGAAAACATTTCATTACTCCCTGATTTGTCTAACCCCAGACTGCATGGAAACAAGGCCAAAAAATTCTTCCCCAACCATTCCCCTTCCTTACAACCTCCTGAAACAAAGACAACTCACTCGTAAGTCCCTAGCAGCTAGCATAGTGCTTGGTATACAATGAACAGTAGTGTTTGTTGAATTAAATGTATACAATGAAGTGGAGAAAAATGAAATTATTCACTATAATAAATTATCTTTTTAGTTTCTGAATCTTTAGTAAAGAGCCGAGGCCAATGGGTGGGGTAAGGCTAACCCATCCCCTCTTCTTCTGTAAGCACCCTCTTCCCTCTGACCACGTAACCCTCTCCTGGTTTTCCTCCTACCTTGCTGAAGAATCCTTCTTAGTCTCCTTCTCTTTCACTACCCATCCATTAAAATTGGTGGGGCTGGGCTCAGTCCTAGGCTCTCTATTCCCCTCACTCTGCATACTCTTTCTGAATATTATCATCTGCTCCTATGACCTTAATTACCATACAAATGCAGGTGACTCTTCAATCTTTACCTGACATCTGGCTTCCACCTGCCACCTGGTCACTTGCACTCTAGGTTTTCAACGGCACTCCAACTTATAATTCATTTTCTACCACCCTGTGAACCCTTTGCTCCGTTCTCCTGTGTTCCCCTTCTCAAGGAAAGACACAAGATCAAGCCAGTTTTTTGAGCAGGTACCCAGCAATCATCTTAAACTTTACTTTCAGCTCTCATCTCCCATTTGCTTGTTTCTGTCCCTACTGTCGCCCCTTAGTTACCTTCTTTAGCAGGGAATTTAGCCTAACTGGTCCCTTTGCCCCCATTCTTATCTTCTTCTAATCCATTCTCCAACTTATAACTGAAATGGTATTACACCAAGGTAAACCTGAACATTTAGCCTTCTTGCTTAAAATCCTCTGATGGCTTCCCATTGACATTCTGACAAAGCCCAAAATCCTGAATTTGGCTTGCAAGGCAATGATGCCTTGCATTCCACACCAATCTCAGTCTCATCCAGTTCCATCTCTTATTACAATCCCTCAGGCAAACTGAGTCATCTAAGAATCTCTCATTATTTTCTTTGGCCTTCACACATGATATTTTTTCTAACCAAATTAGCCTGCCTTCTTTCTCATCTCTACCTTCCTCAAGTTTCAGCTTACATGTTACTTCCTTCCCAAGTCCTTTTCTGATTCCTAGGATTAAATCAGGTGCCCTTGTTATATGTTCCTTTAGCATCATGCATGTGTACTTCCATTCAACATACTATAGTGTTATTCCTTGTTTGATGTCAGTTTTCCCTGCTAGAATCTAGAATTTCCATGATCCTAGAAATGCAGAAAACAGGCTTATCTTGTCCACCACTATATACCAACATCAAAGCACAGTACCTGACACAAAGGACACTTGGTCAACACTTGTTGAAGAAAGAAATAAAAATGAGGAGAAACGGAGTTCTGTCTCTGAATATAATTGGTGGGTTACTGACTTTTTCTTCCCTATTTTAAAACTTGTTTCATATGAGAAGGATTGGAAAGACAATGGTACTTGCAAAAAAGCCCTGTTATATGCCATGCTCTGCTCTAGCTAGGGCTTTTATATACCTTCTCTCACCTCATAAATCCTTGCGACAATCTCAAAAGTGGGGCAATCCCCCCATATAACTCAAAAGGAAAGCAGTTCAGAAGTTTAATGATTTGCCCAAAGGTCCCTCAATTTGCAAATACTGGGTCGATGCTCCAAGCCCAGATCTGTTTGGCAGTGAGAGGACATTTGAGTCATAGTTACAAGTCATCACCCTGCACTACAAGTCCATATCTTGGCTGTTGGCTTACTTGACATTTAATACTCAAATTTACTCAGTACCACCAGCTACCATGTTTTCAACTAAAATTCCAGAGCATTCTGGCAACTCTTCTATTTTAGAGCAATAAAGTAAACTGCTAGCATCCTTTTAACATAACAGACATTTCTTTCTTTAAAAAGTCACGTAAGGGGGCAGAAGGGGAGAGGCAAAAACCTATCTAATGGGTACAATGAACATTATTCGGGTGATGGGCGTACTGATAGCCCTGCCTCTAACATTACAAAAGCTATCCATGTAACAAAAATATTTGTACTCCCCTTAATATTTTGAAATTAAAAAAATAATAATAAATTTAAAAAATAAAAAGACATAGCTATTTATATAAATAATTCTCTAGCTATTTATTTGGAATATTTAATAAGTAACATTCACAGCATACTTTATGTGACAAAGAACTTAGGTTCAGAACACAAAAACAAGTTTTAGGCCGGGCGCGGTGGCTCACGCCTGTAATCCTAGCACTCTGGGAGGCCGAGGCGGGTGGATTGTTTGAGCTCAGGAGTTCGAGACCAGCCTGAGCAAGAGCGAGACCCCATCTCTACCAAAAATAGAAAGAAATTAATT
>CAUYSK010073681.1:0-37170 GCA_963575035.1 Avahi laniger | reverse complement strand
TTTTTGAGACAGAGTTTCACTCTGTTGCCGGGGCTAGAGGGCCATGGCGTCAGCCTAGCTGACAGCAACCTCAGACTCCTGGGCTCAAGCAATCCTACTGCCTCAGCCTCCCAAGTAGCTGGGACTACAGGCATGCGCCACCATGCCCGGCTAATTTTTTCTGTATATTTTCAGCTGTCCAGTTAATTTCTTTCTATTTTTGGTAGAGATGGGGTCTCGCTCTTGCTCGGGCTGGTCTTGAACTCCGGAGCTCAAACAATCCGCCCGCCTCGGCCTCTCAGAGTGCTAGGATTACATGCGTGAGCATTGGCGCCCGGCCAAGGTGCAATCTTTCTTGATGATTGCATTTCAAAGTGCTGGCTCTCAGGTCCTTGAGAAAGACATTCCTGGGCTATGAAACTAGCAAGAAGAAGATTTACATCTCAAAGGGGCAGAGTAAGAATTTGTAATTATATGTTTTTTTAAGTAAATACTAAAAAAAAAAATAGAGATCAGGGGCTTATATTCAGGAAGAAGTCTGTTTAAAGTTTAGTCAAGTTGAAGGGAACGCTAAGGCTGTCATGTTCAGACATCAGTGTTGTCACAGGGCTGCAGCAGTGGCACTGAGAAGGACTGTCCTCAAGCGATTTCAAGGCGGTAGGCATCGCTGAAATGCTGGAAGACTGTGAGAAAACAGCTCATGAGAACATGTGAGATGCCTCTGGGACTCCTGGAAGCTCACGGGAAGGTTTGTAACAGGCTGGGAGTGTGTGTAATACAGGTAAGAACAAAACCAATGAAATCTGGATCATCTGCATTAATGTGATCTCACCGATAGCCAGTGACTGGCAAGGCCTGGGGAAGTACGAGTACTGAAGTAACATGTCTCAATCTGACTTTGAATTTGTCACACCCTTCAGTCCAGGGCTGTGTATACTGTGACATTTTGCTGCTTTGTCCTTTGTAAAAAGAGTGCTGTGGTAGAATGGCAACAACACTACACAGACAGCTAAAAGACTCGGCTTTGTTTTTATTCTGCCAGTTACTAGCTAAATGGACTTACTCGGTCATCCCTCCTGGACTTCCTTGTGGGCAGTTGGGAATACTGTATCTGCCTCACAGCGTTGGTATCAGGATTAAATCAAACATCCCATCCTTTGTGAAGCACTATGAATGACAGGTCAGGTACTTTTCTTTTGATCACTGAGGTCTTATCTATTACTTAACTGCAGCCTTAATATGACCTCATCCATGTCTCTTTAGGACCGTCATAACTTTTCATATTCAGATTATTTCTTCTATGCCAGTTTTTGAGACTTAGTCCAATTTCCATTAATTTAAATGGCATATACCTTTCTCTCTATTTCACCAATCTTCTAGCTCTCCAAGTCTTGGACTTGGATGGACGTCCTTCCTTTCTACTACATTCTATCTCTCAGGAGGTCTTTTGTGATGAAATGGAAGTCAGCAGGATCTGGCCCCCCCACAATTCTGCCTGAATACACATGTAATTGCTGCCATTTGCTCACCACCACCAAAAGGCTTCAGTGTTTGGTTACTGATTTTTTGTGTTCTTTATGCATCTATTCAAATCTGTCTAAATTATACTATCTAGTCATAAGTTGCTTGATTTCAAAATTCTATACTTTTCTATAGTAGTTGGGTGTTAGTAGGAAAGCCAAATCATCATCTGATGGGAAAGTTAAAAATTTGTTTACTAGAAAAATAAATTTCTAACTTTAAAGGAAATGCTTATTTTTCTATTAAATCCTCAGAACAAAAAAATAACAATTTTGAGAGGACTATCTAAAGATGTAGTTGCAGTTTCTTTGGTATTTGGCCCTTGTTCAGTAGTAATTTAGTCTGAACAAGACCCAAGCGTGTGCTATTCTTTGGCTTTATAGCCCTCTAACCATAGGCGCTGATGGCATTCATGATTATGGATTAAATAGGGCCAACCCTTGTCAGTAATTTGTTAGAAAATTCCCACAGAGATACCTATGGTGTTGCTGAACAATGATGTTGGTAGTGTGTTATTTTACTTTAGGAAAAGCTACAGCATTCCAACCCAGGCTTTAATGCCTGCAACTGGAAGCCTCTTCTCTATTTGATATAAATTAAACCTTGAATACACTCTGCCTGGTATTGCAATTAACATCTGGGTCCTGACCAAATTCTAACTTGTGAAATTGCAGATTACTTTACCACTGGTTAAGAAATATAGTTTGTCATATCTTAACTTTGTGATATAATTTTGCCTGGGGTTGTTAAATTACTGTCGTATTCTGCCACTATGTGCAACCAGTGGGCTCTTAGAAATTTCAGCATGAAAGGCTCTCAAGAAAACATGAAAATCTTTTAACATAAGGTTATCTCCAGGAGACTATTTTTTGGTTTAGTTATGTGATTGTATTTGAACAAATGTACTTTTCTTTAGATCTACTTAGTGTTTTTTAAATTGAGGGACTTTCATGATAGGTTTTCAGGTCATACGCTTTCAATTTCATTTTGGGGGGTAGAAGTTTCAAAGTGAGATATGACATGCTTTGTGAGATTAAAAAACTTAAAATATGATCAATTTGACAGTAATTTGGTGATCTGAATTTTTCTCTGGAAACAAAAACAGTGGAAAGCTAGTATTCTTAAGTAATAGAAAACAACATCTTTGAAAATAGCTGCTGGATAGCTAAATATTATATTTATTGATGAAAGCGTTCACATTTTAAAGAAAGTATTAATTGAGGAGCAATTGAGTTCTTTGTGAAGTGACGACAAAAGGTTGTTTGGTTTACACCAGGGTCAACAAACTGCAGCTTATTTATTGGGGCATAGCCATGCCCATTTGTTTATGTATTTTCTATGACTGTTTTTGTAGAAACTATAAATATTTTAGGCTTATAAAGCCTAAAATATTTACTATCTGACCCTTTCTAGAAAAATTTGTCAATTTCCTTTCACCATGAACTTTATCTTGTGGAATCAGAGCTGAATGGGCACATTCTCTAAACTAAGGGAGAATCAAACTACATATGTGAGAAATAATTAAACCTAGGACTTCCCATCCCTTGGACTCTGGCTAGATGTTTGTGGTAACCACAGACTTAACTTTGTTTTTCCTCCCTTTCTCAAGTTGCTGGGCCCCAGGTTTTATATGTGACTAAGGCACAGAAGTTTGGGTTGGATAAACTATATTGTTGGACTGATGATATGTATTTTTACCTAAATCCTTAGAGTTAGTTTTGTTGCAGCAGCTTCACATTTTGGGCAGTTTACAACTGCCTTTGTACTACAGTTTGCTCTTATGTTACAAGGCATAACAACAAACTTCTCCTGTCTTATTATTGGCCAAAAGTAGTCACACATTCCTGTCTAAGCCATTATTGTAGACTAAGAAGAATCTGCACCTGGATTTTGGAATGGTTACTTACCCTTGTATCACTGAAGAGAAAGATGGATACGGGGATTCTCCTTTTGCCCCTCCAGAGTTACCCATTTTCTACATATTTTACGTTGGGTTTTCCCCAGAAGCAGAGTCTGAGAAAAAGGATTCATGCAGGAAGTTCATCTGGAGAAATGATCTCAGGAAAGAGTAGTCAGGGGTCTAGGACTAGTGAAACAGAGGAGGAGATAAAGCTAATCCAAGAATGGGGTTGTTAAGATTGAGTGTCAGTTACTGCTATGAGTAACTGGTACTCAATTTAGTCAAGAACTCTCTGAAGAATTGTGTAGATCTTGCTTCAGACTTGTTTGTTCAAGACAAGGGTTGTTCCAGGGGCTGTTAACTTCCTTGCATGTACAGTTGGGCATGCTGAAGAATGAGTAGTAAGCAGGCTAGTCTCATGTGGGTATCTCATGCAGTGGAAGCAAAGAAGTCCTGATGCACAGGAAGCACAAGAAACATGCTGTGCAGCTGTGTTAAGGTGCTATTGCTGCTGCTGATTGCCAGAGCAATGGTCAGAACAACATGGTGGCCCACGAGGATGTGAGACAGGGCATAGAAATGTATGTCTCCCAGCCTTTCTTAACTGGCTCCATACCTGTGGGGCTGACCTCTGTGACCTAGATCACCTGAGCTGGTAGAAATGGTAGAAAATCTGAAAGCAAGAGAATAGAATGATAGAATGGTTGGGAATATTGGTTTCCCCCAGCTTCCTTCTTCCCTACACTGCCACAGTTTGTTCGTCTTGGCTCCTATTGGGTAATACTGCTTCCATGGATCTAGCTTTCTCTATACTAAAGCCCACAGCTCCTGCTAGAAGGCCTTCTCCTGTAGCTACAGCTCTCCCTTGGATTCAGTAACCTCTTGCCACTCTTTTCTTTCAGGCCTAGGTAGGTTTTAGCTTTCCACTGTTGCTGATCTTTGGACTCTGCCCAAGCCACTCTAAATAGTTCTTTTGTTAAGCTTTTGTCTATTAAATCTTTTGATTGTGCCTTAATTTTCTGCTTAAACAAAATTAGGATTTTATTAGTAGTAAATAAGGGAGAATTGTTTGGAGTTGGTATCTAAGAGTGTCCATTATTCCTGTTATGAGGGCCAGAACCAAGAGAAAGCTTACCACCAGTGTAATGGCTTCAACACGCTTAGAAAAATGGCATAGAGATGAAATTTCTCTTTTGGAGTAGCTTTCATCTTTAATGGGCCCCTATACCCATATTTTGTGTTGCCAAAGTGGTAATGCTATATTTTAAATGTTCATTGCATTATTTTTTTCTTCTTATAACATTAAGATCTTTTCAATGTACAGAACTTAGGCTATATAAAAAGGCATAAAGATCAAAGTAAAAATATCTTTTAATTCAACCACTCATAAATAAATGTTGACATTTTGGTGTGTGTTCCTTCAGACTTTCTTGACTGGGTCTATAAAAGCAATCATAACGTCACTTTTATGTTGGGTAGAAGGACATTAACTATAAAAAAATGGATACAGTGAGAAAAAAGAAGAATCAAGTCACTCTGTTGTTGGGTAAATGCCAAGTCTGGATATATCTCTTATTATTCAAGGATGCACAAACAAAATTAAGAAGAAAAATAAATAAAAGAAAAAATAGAAAACAAAAGAAGAAATATCTACAATTCTCCCCAAAAAACATAACTCAAGAATCAAAGGAGCACCATGCTTTGCAAGAATATTTCAGATAGTTAAGTACTTATGACAACCTAAATGTCCATCATGGGGTAGCAGATAAATGGATTATGGTAGATTCATTTAGTGGAATTCTGGCTATGATGTTTGTAGAATGGCTAGAATATTATATGCTAATATGAAATTATCTTCAAGATATATTAAGAAAAAAGGCAAGGCATAAATAATATGATGCCATTATATTAAAAATAGAAAAGATAAATACACATTTACATGCTTGAATATAAATAAAACATTTCTGGAAGGAAATGAGAGATTATTAACAATGTTTGATTATGGGAAAGGGTTGAATATTTGGGATAAGAAGGAGATTTGGTTTTTATTACAGTTTTTTGATCATATTTAATTATTTTTCCTGTTCACATATTACTTATCCAACTAGGACAGATTTACTAGAGGGAACACAATTATATCTTAATTGTGCTCTCATCTTCAAGAAAACACAGAATCCTTGAAATGAGAGGAGACAGTTGACACAAAAAAGTGAAAAGAGTCTCTGTGTGGTTCTAAATACAAAGGGAATTGATAAGAAAAGTTTAAATTGCAAAGAAATTAAACACATAATGAGGAAATGAAAGTCTGTATTAGAAGCAGTACAGATAAAAATCATCTCTTTCAAGAAGTAACCGGTGACTTGGAAGACATCTTTCAACAATTCTCCCAGAATTTAGAGGATAACAACAAAGATAATAAATTGATAAGAAAGAAAAGGATAGGCACAAAAGTCAAAGAACAGAAGTTCAAAATTGGTCAAGGGGAGAGAACAAATTAAACAGAGTGAACATCAGGAAGTAATAACAGAAAACCTTTCTGAGATAAAGAATATCCTGAGGCAGCACATGAGAATAATTGGGCAAAAGGAAAGCAACACCTAGCATATCCTAGCAAAATTTTTGAATTTTAATTGTAAACAAAGAATCTGCTGGGCATCCAGAAAGACAAATTAGGAAGATCACGCTGGTCTTAATCTTTTTCTGCATAACACTGAACATTAGGTGCCAGTGCAGCAATATTTATAGAATTTCGAAGTAAAAATAAATTGAGATTTAACCATGAATTCCCTATTTAGTCTTGTTATCATTCATATGTAAAGAAATCAAGAAACTTTTTATTTAATATCTATTGATATATTTATATGAGCTTTAAAGAAATATTCCACATATTACTCTTGATAAAATAACATTAATGAAAGATATGCTTAAACTAAACAAGAAATATTTTTATTTTTATTTTTAAAGAAATTGAATTCTGTTCTGGGGAATGTGGAGTAGATGTACTTTTCTTTTTTTCTTCCCACTAAATACAACCAAAAACTCTAGGCATGACATAAAAAACAAATATAAGAAGACTCTAAAGGGTGGAGAGAAGAAGGTAGACAAGCTGGGGACACTGGGACCCAAGGAATGGTGCAGTAGTAACTTCCCTGGATTTTCTTTTTGCCTCACATATCCCAGACTTGGAGCTGAAGAAACTGGCAGCCCAAGAAAACCAATGAGCACAAATTTTTAAAAGTCCCAACAAAAGCCTTCTTCCTCTAGCCAAAGGATCAAGAAAGGGGCACCCTAGAAAGACAAAAAGAAAAACTTTTAGATAAAAACCACGCTAGCCAAATACCACAAAAATTCTGTGACTCTACTGCCATCCACATCGACAAAGGGTGAGTGGGAATTAGAGCTGTACCCTCATGTTCCCTCTCAGGGTAGCGTTAGAGAACGTTAAGTGGGGAGCCAAGACTTTCATACCGGCTGGGCAGTAATGAGGCCCCACCCACCCTGTGGTGTCAGGGATTGAACTTCCAATCCCATCTGGCAATAATCAGGCACCCCCTAGCTCTCCTCCTGGAGGGAGGCCTAGTCGAGAGTTAGGACTTTTACCACTGCGCAGTGGTAGAAAAGCCACACACCTTCCCTATGATGTCAGTGGAGGCCACAAAGAATAACTTAACACACATAAATTTGACAACTTAGATGAATGGACCAATTCTTCAAAAAACACAAATTACCACAACTCACCCAATATAAAATAGATTATTTGAATAGTCTCATAACTATTAAAAAATTCAATTCATTATTTAAAAACTCCCAAAATAGAAATCTCAAGCCCCAGGTGGTTTTCCTAGAAGATTCTAGCAAACATTTAAAAAAGAATGAACATCAGTTGTACATGATTTCTTCTAGAAATTAGAAGAGGAAATACATCCTAATTCATTTTATGATGCTAGTATTATTCTAATACCAAACAAATTAGACAAAGTACAAAAAGATAACTATAGGCCAATATCTCTCATGAATATAGATGCATTCTATATTCATATTTTTATTTTATTGGTATTAATAAAATATTAATTTAATTAATTAATTAGTATTAATAAAATATTAGCAAATAGAATTCAGCTAAATATAAAAAATAATTATATATCACAAAAAGTGGGGTTTATTCTAAGAAGGCAAGGCAAGTTTAATATTTGAAAATCAGTTAATGAAATTTACCATTTTAACATGTTGGAAAAGAAAGTCACATGCTAATAACAAGCTATACAAAAGGAAAAAGCCACAAACATTTGACATCATTCAATTTTGATTCACCACAAAGACTTTCAGAATAAATAGAAATAGAAGGGAACTTCTTCGATCCATTAAATGTCATCTACAAAACCCCTACAGTTAATATTTTACTTAACATATTGAATACTTTCCCCAAAGACTGGGAATCAGTAAGGCTAGCTGCTCTCACCGCTCTTAATTCAACATAGTGTTAGGAGTTCTAGTCAGTGCAATAAGGCAAAAAGGAGCTAAAAGACATATGGGTTGGAAAGGAAGAAAAAATATGTTCCTATTTTCAGATAATATAATTGTTTACATAGAAATCCTAAGGAATCTACACAAAAACTCCTAGAATGAATAAGTTCAACAAATTTGCAAGATACAAGATAGGCATATAAAAATCTATTGCATTTCTATATATCAGCAAGAAATATGTGGAAACCAAAATTAAAAATAAAGTGCCATTTAAATTGTCTTTAAAAAAAGAGAAATAAATACTGAGGTGTAAATATATTAAAATATGAATAGGACATGAGTACAGAAGACTGAAAATACTGATGAAAGGAATCAAAGAAGATCTGAATAACTGGAGAGACATATCACGTTCAAGGATTGGAAGAATCAGCATAGTAGAGATGTCAGTTCTCCACAAATTCATATACAGGTTTAATGAAATTCCTGTAATAATTCCAGAAAGTTTCTTAAAGATATAGATGAGATTATTCTAATATTTAAATGGAAAGTCAAAGGAACTAGAAGAGCTAAAACAACTTCAAAAAGGATTAATTGGGGTGAAGCAGTCTACATAATTTCTACAGTAATCGAGAATGTGTGTTATTGGCAGAGGGATAGACACATAAATCAATGGACCAAATAGAGAACTCAGAAACAGACCCCTAAAAATTATGCCCAATTGATTTTTGTCAAAGGTGCAAAAACAATTCAATGGAGAAAGTTAGCAATTTCAACAAATGTTACTGGAACAGATGGATATCCATAGACAAAAAACTGACTTAAGTCTTAATTGTTCATTTTTAGAATATTGGGCACTTTCTGGGAGCAAAATTCATCACAGAGGGAAGCTTGCCTCTGTGACAATATTGTAGCACTGCAAAAAACCAAAAAAACTTCCTCTTACTGTTTATTCTTGAAATCCTTTCAACATGTGTGGTAGCCTTTTGTTTCAACCCAAAAGTAAAACCTTTGCAGTAACAAAGTGATTTAGGTTTACTTTGAGATTTGTTACTGACAGCAAAACCTTTCCTGGATGCACAGTGTTATATAGGAGAAGATTGCTGCATAAGGAAGAATGTGGGATCATTAAAGACTCATTTTGATGACTTTATACATTTCGCTCATATTAATTTCCTAAAAAAGAAAGTCAGAGGAACAAATAGAATCCCAAGCTAAGGGCATATTGTTGGATATATTGACTGCATAGAAAGTCACTTTTTATGGGCCCCTGTTTCAGGGCCCTCTGACTGACTCCCTTTGCTTACACATGTGTATGGTCTGAGTGTTTGTGTCTCTCCAAAATTCCTATGTTGAAACCTAATCACCAATATGATAATATTAGGAGGCGGGGTTTGGGGAGGTGCCCTTATGAATGGCATTAGCACCCTCCCTCATAAAAGAGGTCCCAGGGCTGCCTTGTCCCTTTCACCACGTAAGAACACAGGAAGAAAGTGCCATCTATGAACCAGCACATGAGCCCTCACCAGGAACCGAATGCGCTGGCAACTTCAACTGTAAGAAATAGATTTCTGTTGTTTATAAGCCATCCAGTTTATGGTATTTGGTATAGCAGCCTGAACAAACTAATACAATGTGCAAAAAAAAAAAAATAGACAATGTGCAACATCCCAAAGTTTTCTGATGTCGAAATGAACTAAAATGATATTTCTTTCTCTACTGTCAATCCTTAGTCTTCAAAAAATTCCCACTTTTTCTGACCTGTAAAAAGTTGAACCAAATCGAAATGGAAGTCTTCAAATTTTAAGACATTGAATAATGCAGATAATTAATATTTCCTTTCACGGCTCAGGCCAAAGTCCCACTCACCCTGGCCTTCTAATCTAAAACAACCTGACATGTTCCTGATTAATCAGACAGTATTTGCAAAGATCCTGTTTAGAATCCTAGCCAAATCTCCTAGCCTCTCATGTGCCTCACACAAACGACTAGGTTGCCTTTTGCTTTTGTTTGGAAGGTCACCTTTATCAGGGCTGTAATTAATTCTTGCCAGGCTAATAGTGTTCCCTGTGAATAACATAGGTCTTGAGGGGGAAAATTGATAATCTAATAACCATGGCAAAGTGAGACATCCTCACCTTCCAGACCACGTATTTGGCTCTCTCTTTTTTTGGCTGATACTGTTTGGTCTGAGGTTATAATTGCTGCTAGCTGTAGAGAAAACAAAAAAATATTTCCCTTGGCTTTCTTTAGGTGCTGCATCTTCTGCCCCTGGTTTCAAGTACAAAGGCAGATTCTGAGTCAGCCCATCCCCTCACCTGGAAGCAAAGACTTTTCATGCAATAAGATACAACAGCTTAGCTTGCATGAGATTTTTGGGAAAAGGCCAAATATTCAAAAAACCATCTGCTTGCACTGCTCATAAATCACAGAAATGATTGCCCTTGATCTGCAGCCATTTCCCATTATAGAGGATATTGGTTTCCAAAAGATGTCACAGCATATTGAAATGAGATAGTCTCTTCCAAGCAGAAAATTCTTCTTCACCATTACATTATTATAGTTGAGTAGAATTATATCACGTTAGTCCTTAAAGGCAGATAGGATCTCAGAGAAGATGCAGGTGGAGGGGTGGTTGTAAATTTTGTAACTAGCATAAAGGACAAGCTGCTAAAACTTTTTATGCTTTCCTCTAGTCAAATGCTGTAAGAGTTTGACAAGATTGCGAGCAAGGAGTTCTATTTCCGAAGATGTCATTTAACCGGATGTCCATCTTGTCACCCGTAACACTCTTTCTCACCAAGAACAGAGACAACGGCAGTTAATAGAATGAGTATAAAGAATGACTGTACTGCAAATAGCCCACGAAAGTTAGACGCTGTTATTATTTAGCACTTGTGGAACCATCTGCAGTATACTTGGCATTATACAAAGCACATGGCATGACAGGGTGTCTGGCCAATGGCTTTAATGATCTAAGTGAGACACAACCTTCTGAGCTGCTGGCATGGCACACACAGACTCTGCTAATTTACCCTCTGTTGTAAAAGCCAGTGAAGTGCCAGGTCTGAAATCCACAAAGCACTGGGAAATTCCTGGTATATTCTTTGACACCCGGGCTCATTCCAGCTGGGTCGATCTGACAACATGTGGCTGAGTGACCTACAGGGAGCTGGTTGCAGTTACAGACTCATATGTGGTGTCTTTGTTCAGAAAATGATTGCAACGAGGGCTTTCTTATTCTGAGTTTACCATCTGTTTGAAATCACAAAAGGGCAAACTGGGTGAGGGGTGTACAGCAGCTCTCTGTGCTGTGTTTGCAAACTTTCTATAAATCCAAAGCTATTCTGAAATAAACATTTATTAAAGACGTATCTATTGAGAACCTGCTATTGGGCCAAGTTCTGCTCTAGACGTCTGGGTAAAATTTGCACTTATGAACTTATATTCTAGCTAACATCTAGCCTAGAAATACTGGGCATCAAATGATTAAAGTCTTGCACCACTGCAACTGGGGGGGACGGATGATGGGATGGTGGGAAAAATGGGAGAAGATAGTGGTTAAGTAAAAGACGGTGTTTCACAGACCTGGGTTTGTATTTTGGTTCTACTATTTTTGAAATATATTACTTTGAGCAGGTTATATAACTTCTTTAAGACTAATTTCCTTCATTAATAATACTACCACTATCTCATAAAAATCTTATAAGGATTAAAATAGGTAATTATATATATGTATATGTGCATATATCTATAGATAGATATATATTCAAAACAAACCTGAATGAGAACTGAATAAAAGGTAGCTATTATTACTCTTATTTAAGAAAGTAACAATTCCATTCCAGAACAGACTTTGATACAATCAAAAAGTTAGTGATGATGCCTTATTGAAAAACTAAAGTAAAATTTGATCCCTAGGACTGGGCAGGTCATTTCCCTTAGCCAATTGGTTGTGTGTTTTACAAGTTCGGATGGGGGACAAAATGAAAGTTCATATTGAAGCAACACTGAGCACTGTGTGTGTGTGTGTGTGTGTGTGTTTATGTGCACGTGTGTGCATTTGCATACACTTCAGTTTCAAGGAAAAAAATTGGCTGAGTTTCCTTAGAGAGGGGGATTTATTTCAAGGAAACATGGGCAGTAAAGAAATACAAGGAACTCTGCAGCTGCCCTGGGCTTCAGGAGCCTGGAATGAAGTTCTCGGTCTTTTAGGTTATAGCAGCAGCTCCAGCAACTGCTGCGTATGTGACGACTCAATCATCCATATACCTCTCAGAGAGGTCTGTTTCCCACTGTCGCCCCCACTCTAGTGAACACAATTGTCTCAGCTAAAGCTCAACCTTTCCCTGCTTTTCTTGACTTTCAGAATATCTCATTGTCTGCCTTCCATTGCTCCTTCCTGAGGGCTGCGGGTCTCCAGTGGTCGTGTGTGTATTACAAGGTCTTGCCTCCCTGGTGTAGCTGATTGATCCAGGGTAGACATCTGATCTTAGCTGGGAAAGTATTATTCTTTCTCACGGGAATTATACAATCAGAACTGATAGCTAGGGGAGGAGCAACTGAATTTTGTTAATAGCCACTCTCTAGAGCAGAGTTTCTCAACATTAGCACTATTGATATTTTAGGCTGAATAAATCTTTGTTATGGGGTGCTGTCCTGTGCATTGTAGGATGTTTAGCAACATCCCTGGCCTCCACCTGCTAGATACCAGTAGCATTCTCCTTCTGTCCTCCTCTCTGATTTGCCCCAGTGTAAGAATAAAAAATGTATCCAGATCTTGCCAGATATCTCCTCAGGGGAAAAATCATTCCTGGTTCAGAATCATTGCTCTAGAACAGTGCTAGAATACATCTGGTTATGGACTGGCAGCATCAGCATCACCTGAGAGCTCCTTGGATCAGAATCTGGTGATAGAGTCCAGGAATTTGTATTTTCCTTGCAATAACTGTTATGCATGCATGCTAAAGTTTGGGAACCACTTCTTTTGAATATTGCCAGTCTAAGTGTGACTTGAAGATCAGCAGCCTCAGAACACGTGAGAGCCTGGTAGGATTATGGAATCTCAGGCCTAACCCTGAGTTAGGGTTAGGGAACTTGTCATAATGCAGAGCCTTTCTAACTGATTTTATATTAATCAGAGACTCTGAGGCTGGAGCCCAGCAATTAGTGTTTTAATAAGCCCTCCAGGTGATTCTGATGCAGCTAATGTTTCAACCATGGCTTCCAATTGGAATCATCTCTGGGATTTAAAGGCTATTGAAGCCTGGGTCCCATTCCAAAAGACTTTGATTTTAGCTCATCTAGGGTATGGACTGAGCATCAGCAACAGGATTCGTCCCAGGTGATTGTAATGTGTAGCCAAACTTGAGAACCATTGCCAGAAAGTTAAGATCTTGAATCTCTGCTGCAAATGTTCCTGGAGCTTCAGTAGTTTCTTCACAACTCACATCTTCATTGTTCAACTCTTATTTAATTTGTGATCCACTCTGATAATCTTCCAATAATGTTTTAATTAAGTGAGCCAGAGTCCATTTCTTTTGCTCACAACCCTAATAACCTCAACAAATACCCTAATAACCATTGTAATTGGAGAAAGATTGCAGGCAGTAGAGTCTCAGGAAATGGATGAAGCTAGGTATTTTGAGCTGGTCATTGGAGGTGGAGAGTGGAGTCACCCTTGTGTGTTCTAGAATGGGAAATTAGCAGCCTATGGTATCAAATCAGCCATTAGGGTCTCTACTCACTAAGTCTCTTCCTGCCTGCGGTCTTGGGCAAACGGCTGCAGCTGTGAGTTATTAGCCATTAACATTTAAAGCAGCTGGGATGGGGTGCACAGTTTGGGCAAGTTTCCAAGAGAATATACTATATGGGTTCATATATTCATGATGTCAAGGTGATGGGCCTGGAAAGACAGGAAATGAGAGGTATCCCAGACATTCTACAAAAATCCTAGGGTTTGATACTGTGAAATTTCCAAGGCTTGAAAAGGTTCAAGGATGTTGGGATATTATTTCCAAAGTAAAGGATAGGTTTCTATGCCTGGTATCCACTACTATAAAGAAGGAGAAACAAGACATAGCAAAGTGGTTCTCTTCAGATTTTTTTTTTTATTCCTCTTCAGATTTTGAAGACAGTGTATATCACGTTGTGAAGAAACATGTTATGCAATGTCTCTGACCTGTTTACTTGGCATATTTTTCTGCCTTCTTTAGGTTTTGTGTAACAACCTCAAGAATCTCAGTATTTCTCCTTCACTTGCATCGCATGTTGCCACAGCAGATCTAATCCAAGACACAGGTAGGGTTCAGGTCTGCTTCAGATGTCTTCTCATTCCAGGGCCCAAGTTGAAGGAATGCCACCTACTTGGGATATGATGTTCTCCTAATGGAGGGCAGGAATTCAAGAGAGCAATTGGAAACACACATCACCTCTTAAAGTCTCTTTTAGGAACTACAATACTGTTATATCCACCCACATTTCATTAATCAAAGTACATCACATGATGATGAAGCCCAAAGTCTATGGGACAGGAAAATATATTCTATTCACAATGAACAATGGTAAGAGAGAGGAAGGAAGGAATTATGAATCTCTTGCGGGTATCTGAAAATCTCCCAGAGCAAGAGGAGCAACTTTAGTTTTTCTGTAGCAAAAAAACTCACATTGCTCTTTGTTCAGCCCTTGTCACCCAGTAGCTCCAAAGGTGTTGTATAGAGATCAGAACGTACTATGGAATCTGTGATAAACCCTCATGGGACAATCTAGTGTAAGTCTCCAGAGTTTGAGAGTAGAACAATGCTCTTTTTTTTCTATATAATTCTCTTCCTTTTAAGAATGAGATCCCGGTTTTCTAATAGATTCTGGTGAAGACAGAACATTTGATCTTGGACAGCTACAGGCTTTAAGACAATAAACCATGCTTTTTGATATATTATTTTTAAAACTGGGTATGACTGGTAATATTCCATCATCAAATTGAATCCTGAACATAGGAATTATTTGCATAATCAGGTTGCACACACTCCCATTGTTTACATTGCAATGAATTCCTTAGTCTGTACCTGTGGATGGCCTCATGAGTAATTTCCTGCGACCATTTGACTAAAAACACTCATGCCTGGTTTTACGTGAAATATTGTCATAAACTGGAATTGTTAGCAGTGTTACAGTTCTAGATGAAAGTGGCCCTGAAAGATAATGGAGAATATTAAGTTTCTTTGAGACCAGAACACTGAGCATAACGATTTGCTATTTACTTTGCCTAAAAGGAAATTTGGTCTGAAATCATCATCTATACTGATTTCTAGGAAGTAGTCATTGTCTAGCCCTAGTTGGGAAAGGTCAAGATTAGGATATTGGTGACACGAAGGTTAAGGGATGGGTTGGTGTGGATGGATCTCTAAGAATGAGTTTAGAAGATGAAAGCAATTATATCTCATGTAAGACTTTCACTGTAGTTTTCTCTTAGTAATCAAGTAGACAGGATGGCCCATAACTCTCAGCCATTCTCCTTTATGAACCAGTATAGTATTTAACCAGTGGGCTCATGAACAAGGCAGGCATGGTGGCAGAGACAGATGTTATGCTTGCTATGGGCTCCATGGCATGAATGTCCCCTCATTGGATCTGAATTGCTTACTATTATTGCTAAATGCCCATTTTTTTTTAAGCAAAAGTACCCGATCCTGAACCCCAATCTGGCAACAAACTTTAAGGGTGTTCTAGGTACCCAGTAACTAGATCAACTAAATTGGGCCCCCTACCATCAGTGAAGAAATCAGATTTCTCACTATTAGATATGCATAGTCTGGATTTGAATTTTATTTTTCTTCTCTTTATTCCTTTGCATCACCATCTGTGAGTTTACTGAAGGTCATATACACTGTCATAGTAAATATTTTACCTCCAAATTCACTTCACAGTGAAATTGACAAAGCAGTGGGATGATTCCCAAGGGATTAATGGACACTAGCTTGTACCCCATCATTCAGAAAATGCTCGCCTCATAGGAGGATTCAGTGACCTAATAAAAACCCAGCTATCACATGAGCTGGCAGTTATCATTGTGCAATTTTACATGCTATTTTATAAAATGTACTGTGTGGTCTGTACCTGTTATTGGCAGGCAGATTTGTAAAGAAAAAGTCCAAAATGTCCCTTGAGTATCACTACTTCTTTTTTTTTCACTGGGAGTAGTTATTCAAACTTTTCTTTACTTTTATGAAATAACCTTGTATATGTCCAAGAATCTCTTCCCAACCATTTTTTTTTGTTTTAAAACAAGGTCTTGTTCTGTCACCTGGACTAGAGAGCAGTGGCATCATCATAGCTCACAGCAACCTCAAACTCTTGGGCTTGAGTGATGCTCTTGCCTCAGCCTCCCAAGTAGCTGGAACTATAGGTGTGTGACACCACGCTTGGCTAATTTTTCTATTGTTTTGTAGAGATGGGATCTCATTCTAGCTCAGGCTGGTCTTGAATTCCTGGCCTCAAGCAATCCTCGCATCTCATCCTCCAAAAATGCTAGGATTACAGACGTGAGCCACTGTACCTGGCCCTCCTCTCTTTTTTGCTTAAGCTTTTCAGTTGGTTTCAGTTGCTTGCAGCTAAAAGATTCTTATACCCTACTATTAAAGTGTTCTTTTTTAAAAAATAGGCATATGAGAAGCTCTTATAATCATTTCAAGGCAAATAAGTTGTTGACAATTTACCGAGAGTTTGACAGATGTTTTAGTTGTCTACCCAGTGTCTACTATTCTCTACTTTGTTTCTAAAAGAAATTCTGATGTTCTGTAAGAAAGCAAGTATTCAGCTAAAAAAAAAAAAATTATATTGGCCAGCCTCTTTTGCAGCTGGAGATAGCTAAAGAGGGACATAGCTCTGGCAATGTAATAAGTAGATGTTGCTTTCAGGAAAGCTTTTGAAAGGAAATAATAAACCTCTTGCCCTTTGCATCCACTTATTTTTCCTGCCTGGAATGCAGTTGAAGTTGAAGCAGCTATCTTGTGCCATGGATCAACAGTGTAAAGGAAAGCTATTTGCTAAGAATGACAGAGCAGAAGAATAAGAGTTGAGACACTGATGTCCTTGTGAAGTCCTTGAACTAACCGTGTATTGCCTACCTCTGGATGTACTCTAATCAGAGAAGAGTTTACCTCTCTTTGATTAAACTATTATAATTTGTGTTCTGTTCCACTCTACTGAATGCAATACTGAACTGACATATACAGCTTTTCTTCTTTTAATTACAGTTTCAGATTAATAAAAAAAAACTTTGTGTTTCCATATGGATGACAGAACTATACAGGTGATTTGAGGATATTTAAAGTACAATTTATGACCATATTTACAAGAATTCAAATAACTAGTAAGTTTTGTTAGGATTGCTACAATTTTAGCCAACAAAAGGAACACAGATGAGGAATTTAGGGCAAAGTATGTTTCGATCTGTCAATTCTAGGCACATTTGTTTATCTTTAATTTATTTCCCCAAATAGAAATTACCTCATTATTTTAAAGTGCTGTCTTTTCTGTTACCAATGAAGTCTGTTGTTGCCAGGGAATGTATTTTTCCCTTTAGTGGTGCTGATGGCTTTGTGCTTTACCTTCTGCTCTGCAGAACTGTCTGCAGATTTCCTTCAGGAATATTCACATGTGCCTTTATAAGCAGTTGTTAATCCATTGTGAAAATTTTTTCCAGGGCTGACTCAAGGGTCTTGTCTTTCAGTTTATCTTGATCTCTTTCTTACAAATAATCTTAGAGATTTTGTACATGGCCATTTGGGGGTTTTCCATACTAGTCTTACAGGATTTCATGTCAATATATCTACCATGTCAAAACCAGAAATGTAAACTTCAAGAGCCCCAGGAGCTAACCCTGCAAAATCTAGGCTGAAGTCTAGACACAAGTTTGAGCATCACAGAATCCTAGAATTAGAGGAGACTTTGGGGATTATGTCACTTAAATCCTCATGTCAAATACTTAAACAAAGACTAAGAAGATAGAGGACCTACTCTGCACTGTAACTAGTGTCAGAGAGCTGAGAACAGAACTTTAATTTCTGAGAACAAAACCTTAATTTCCAGTTTGGTGCCCTTTCTATGACCTTACACTACTCTTTCCTTCTCTATTCAGGCCTTTTCTCCTCATACCTGGTTTCTCTTTGGACTTCCTCCCATGTGACCACTTATAGCCAATCCTACCTCTTTGGAACTTTTCTCGCTTATACCAGAAAGAATTTACATCTAGTTGTTCAAACTTGATGCATGTGTTTTGCATGTATTGGAAGTTGACTGATTAGAAGTTAGAAGTTGGCTAATACTACGATACCCCTCTCCTGAGGCTGCACTTCCTTGTTAGTGTTATATAACAGCCTTCTTTTTGCATGGACAGCTCAGAGTCTTACCAAGAATTTCCTTCCTTTGCATTGCCACTCCTCCCTGTATTTTAAGAACTATCATTTTAGTTTCTTATGGCTGCTGTAATAGAAAGCCACAAATTTGTTGGCTTAAAATACAATTTTATTCTCTTGAAATGGTTTTCACTAAGCTGAAATCAAGGTGTCAGCAGGGCTGTGCACCGTCCAAAGGCACTAGGGAGAATCTGTTTCCTTGTTCTTTTTAGCCTCTAGTATTCCTTGGCTTGTGGCCCCCTTTTTCCAGCTTCAAAGCAAATCCCTTCAATCTCTGCTTCTATATCTTCTAAAATTGAATCTCTTTCATTCTGTCTCTTACAAGGACATCTGTAATTACATTTAGGATCCAGTGGATAATCCAGGATAATGTTCCCATCTCAAGATCTTTAACTTAATCACATCTGTAAAAGTGACTTTTGCCACAAAAGGTAACATTCTTAGGTTCCAAAGGTTAGGGCTTAAATATATTTGAGGGCCATTTCTCTGCCTGTCATATATATGCATTCATGTGAGCATTGACATGTGAGTACATGTTCTGAACACAGTTTAGGTCCCAAAATTAAGGTATTTATAAAGGCCAGTCAAAGTATTTGACTGCATTTTAAAACTTATTCTGAGAAAGATGATTCTGTCTTTGTCAAGATGGCAGAACCTATGCTGTATAAAATTCAGGTCACTTACTAATTGTATTTTTCTGCCATAAGGAACAGAGAAAATGATTCCAGTTGGGAGGAAGGGGGAGAGAGAGAGAGAAAATGATGAGGAACACGTAGCAGAAAGGGGGTAGGAACTCTGCCATGATCCTAGTTCTTGAGGCTCATCTGAGTCTCTGCTATTACCTTGGTCAGTTGATTAACTCATGATTTCTATGTGATACCTTCATATCTTAACAACAAATTCATTTTCTTCCCCCCATCTGTTTTTGCCACTCTCAAAATTAAGAATCTTAACAAATGCAAGAATATAGAGACAGAGAGAGAACATGGCTGTTACCAGTTAGAGAAGTCAAGACTTGTAGATAAGAATCTAACTTTGCATCTGTTGGCATTGGATATTGGGCAGGCTGGGAGCTGACCACTGGGATGTGAGACACAGCTTCTAGGATACTTTGTTAATATAATATTCTGGCTTTGGTAAATGGTACGAAAAGGTCTAGATATTGTCTAATGAAAGCGAGTGGTATTTGCACCCAAAAAGTTGGGAGGGAAACTTTTGTGACATTAAAAGAATAGTTCTTTTTATTCTCTGAAGCATTGGTACTTAATCTCTTGGAGATTCTATAAATTTCTTTTTTTTTTTTTTTTGCAAAAGGACTGGCATTTCATCAGGAAAAATCTATTAAAGTAAAGGAAGAAAAGAACATGGAGAAGGTCTTAGCCCTCCTGAAATTCCCTAACTCTGGACAACATCCTTGAAGTTGCTTTGGAAATTTTATTTAGAACTCAAGTAAGCAGTCTTCGAAAGGTCATGTGACAGGCCTTCTTGAGTCTCACTTTTTAATTGCAAACCTCTCCGGAAATGGCTCCAATTTAAACTGATATTAGAGATCCCTTACCCAGTAGCAGATGGCCACCCAGAGGAAGAACGGGAAAGAAAAGGTGCATAAGCAAAGGGGGCTGACAAAGCTGTTGGTGTTGGGGCAACGACAGGATTCCCTCCCCATGGTTTTGTCCGATGTCGGCTGTCCTGCTCATAACCATCTAGTATGTCTAATGCCCAAGGGTGGAAATCTATATTCTTTTTGAACTTGATGAACAGAAATCGAGTTTTGTTTTTAACGCCTATAGTCCCGCACTTTAGTGGGATTTGAGAGACTTCTAAAGTGAAGAGGAGAACTTAGATAGCACGCCCAATAGCAAGCCTGAGAGTATGTATGACACCTTCTTAACCCAAGAACTTCCTCATTTAGGACCTTCCCAGGTTTCTCAGGAGGCAATCAATAACCCTTATGTAATGCAGAATGAATTATGGCATCTAGGACACTGGAAAACCAAAAGGGGTTCTATCTTTTATGAAATAAAGGCGATGGAGAAGATTGCCAAAGGGGCGGGGGTGAGGCGGGCCCACGCAGTGGGAGTGCTCGTGGGCAGGGTGAAGGGGGCTGTGGCAAAGAGTTCAGGGCAGTGAGGGGGGTGGAAGTCCTTTGAGTGAAATGGTTCATTTTTCCCAGGAGGCGGCCAATCCCCCTTGCAAAATAGTGTGATATAAAAGTTCGATTTTTCTCTTTGTTTCCTGTATGGGATGGAGACTGCTCATTGCTAGGGCTTACGTTATGTTAGCTCAACTGACACGGCATCTCTTAATAAGGGGTGGGTCCTTTATGTATTTTTGATAGTGCACCAGTGACAAAATCTCTCCCAGTTTAGCAGAAAAATACTTCAAGAGTAAATTGTCAATGACAATATCAGCGTACTTGTGTGGCTTGGGGGCTTAAGTGAACAGCAGCCACGGCCAGGCCCCGACATGGCTTCAGGCACCTTGAAAAAAAGCAGCCAAATTAAAGCCACATATACCAGGGGAGGGAAGCCTTCCTACCCCAGCAGGGAGATACCTTGATTAAAGCACAGTCTGACCTCCCTGCTTCATCTCCACGGAAATTGAGACACATTTCCTAAGTGGCAGGACTTTACGGAATCATAATGAGCAAGGACCAGGGTGCTTTGCGTTAAATTTCCATCTTCATTCCTGGAACAGGCAAAGGAGAAAATAAGAGAAGGTCTCTATTATTTGTTATCAAAAGAACAATGCAGCCCTCCCCTGTTTCTTTTGTGCAGAGACAGAATTATCTTTGGAACAAGTAATTCATTCCTGGACCCTTTAGATTGCTTTTCTGCACAGCTGAATTCTTAGGTTATTATCGTTTAGTGGATGCCAATAGTTAGAACGGAAATTTTCTATTTTGAGGGTGATATGTATTTGTAAATAATTCACTCTGGGAAAACAACCCAAACTTCAGGGAATTTAAAACAAAAGCAAACCCCAGCAAAACAAATCTTTTTCATAGTTAATGAGGGTAAAATAAACCAGAGGATTTTAGTTGTAGGTTGTTTGATGTTTCATTAAGTCACACTTATATTCCAAAATGCCCACATAGTCTATGTAATCAATAAGACTTGAGATTAAAACAATTTGGAAAATATATCCACTGCAACATTGTATTTTTCTTTAGGCATATCAAAATTAAAGAATTAATAAAAACCGAGTTCTTATATTATTAATACCCTCCATTTAACTTTATTTTCTGTATGAACTAAAGAACCTAGCACCTTTTGCGTACTTAGTAAAGAATAAAATATTGTACTATAACGTTTGATTTGGAAGTAAGTTCCCATAGAAATTGTATACAAATTGTATATCCATCCATCATATTTTTACATAAGTCATGCACGTTGCTATAAGATTTTGGCGAATATATACTTAGCTAAGAGAGGAAGATAGATTTTCTGAAGGTAAACAATGCTTATGGAAAAGAAAAATTCTACCAGTTTGTGTAGAATGAGGTTACATTAATCTCAAACAGCTCTCAGCTGTCTTTATTGTCATTTTACATGTTCCTTTATGCCATGTCAGGTCTATGTTCCTGCACACGGTGAGCCTGTGTCCAATGACATCTCACCTGTGCCTGCACAGAGGAGGAAGGCATTACGTTCACATCAGTGTTCCCAGATGAAACCAAACATATTTGTGTTTAGCAGACATCGGCATGAAAGGGAAAAAAAGGAATCTCAAATGGAGTCTGGAAGCAAAAACCCACCCACCGATGCACTTTTCAAAACTGAAGACATGCTGCTCTCTTGTGGAAACCTGTAGTACTGACATGCGCAGCCTGGGTTGAGATGCTTTTTATTTTCCTAGGCAAGACCTGGTTTTAAGTGGTCCACTTTATCAAGCTCTCAGAACAATATCTGAAAATTTTGGTGGCATCCACACGCGGTCGTAATCCTTTTTACCTGTCCTCCTGATGAAGCGTCAAATCTACACCTAAAGGCTAGACATGACTATTGATCTTTGAAAAAATCTTTGATGCATTTTTTTCCCTGAAAGAGTGTCCGTTCCTTTCCTTCAACCACTTCCTCTTCTTCTACCTGGCTTCCGTGTCTTTGAGACGATATTGTGAATAGAGATTTTTTTGGTCATATAACAGCTTTTTTGGTTATATAAACTGAAGAAATCTGGATATTTTGGGGTTTTATTTTAATAAAAAGTAATTGTGCACAAAAATTGGAATAGTGGTAAGCAACTATAAGCTAAGGAAAAAAATTGGTATCAACAGATGAAGAGAGGTAAGAAAAATGAAATATAATAATAAAATTATCTTTTTATTTATTCCCCCACCCTCCCCTGAACTGTCACCTCAACCCTCAGCACATAGACTTTCCCCCTCACTCACAGAAGAGATGGGGACACATTTATATATCTCCCTTTACCTGAGAGTTGCTGTATATATTATTAATATTTGCCAGCTTTTGGTTGGGTAATTTGTATTCTTTATATATATTCTAGATTCTGATCCTTTGTCTTTTGTGTATAATGAAAATACTTTCACTTTATCTGTTACTTATATTTTAATTTCATTTTGATGCCTTTTGCAACACTTTTAAAAATTTTGTCCTTTGCAAAGTCTTAAATGTTGATATTGTTAAAATAATTACTATTTTCCTCAACATCCTTTAAGAAGACCCTCCTTGTACCTAAGGAAAAAACGTATATATTATCTTATATTTTCTATATCAAACTTTTTAATTCAATATTTTCATTCATTCCATTGATATTATCCAACATCTGCTGCGGGCACCTCTAAGTACATAAGTCATTATTTCACTTATTTATTTGACAGTGGATTTACTTATAGTGAATTTAAAAACATGATACATAAAGATTCTCGAAGAGGAAATTTTCAGGTACACATTTAGTGCAATATAGAAGGAAAATTTGGATGATAAAGAAAATGTTTACTTTCCTTTAAAATGAATAAAAATGTTTAGTTAGGCAAAAATATATAGTCACTCAATTTTTGTAATAGCCTAGGCAATAATGCTTATATTATTCTAGTCCACATTATTGATAATGATGGGCTATTCAATTTTTTAAAGCATTTTGGCATCAGAGCCTTATTTAAATTTTGATCATTCTGATTGGCTATTTGCTAAAATCAAGAACTCTTGTCCTGAAATTCAGTCTGACATTCATGATGAGACATGATAAGTTTCCTAGCACCATTCTCTTTCTATATTGATGGAATCTCCCTGGCTTACTAATAAGAATTATAGACCAATTGTACCAGATGAATTCTAGAAAGGGCAGACTAAAGAAATAACAGTGTTTTGTAAGAATAAAATAAAAAGCCACTATCCTTCTTGACCAGTAAATGAATGCCACGAGATGATTTCTACTGAGTTTTGGCAATCCAGTCTCAGTTAGTGTTGATTTTAGTGGAAAGACAAGGACCGGTTATCAGAGACTCAGTGATAGTCCTTTGTCCTTGGGTGCTCAGGTGGTTTAGTGCTGCTGAGTTCATCTGTGGCATTCCTGAAATGACTGGAGACTTAATTCCATGCCAAAACCGGCACTGAAAAGAGTAAGGATCCAAAGAGGAAAAGCACAGAAAGCCACGTAAGCAGCTACCTGACAATCCCACCAGCTGACAGCAGGCGTGTGGTACTGATGCTTGTCCTCTCTAGTCTGGGGAAAAAGCCTCTCTCAATTTTAAGGTGTTACAGGGCTACACTTTGCTTCTAGCTTTTACTGCAGCTAAAAGGAATTGGTGACATGATCTCAACTGTTGGGGTCCTAATTTTAATTCACAGTAGTTTTCTTTGGTATAAAAGGGTGAACCATTCAAATAGCGTAAATTAAAGTGGTGTCTTGGGGGGCAGAGGAGTGAAGAAGGAGCATGATCAGTCTGCCATCTTGAATTACAAATTGGTGTCTTTATTTATCTTCCCTTTCCCTTTCATTTCAAACAACAAAAGCACTTCTACCCATTTTTAAAATTTATTTTTAATAATTTATTTATTTTTTATTATTTCAGAATATTATAGGGGTACAAATGTTTTGGTTACATGGATTGCTTTTGTACTGCTTGGATCAAAGTTTTAAGTGTGCCCGTCACCCAGAGAGTGTACATTGTACCCAGTAGAAATGATTTCACCCATCCCCTCTTCCTGCCTCCCACCTGCATGATTTCTGTTGAGTTTCACTTCCATCTGTGCACATGAGTGCTGATTGCTTAGTTACAATTTAATGGTGAGTACATGTGTTTGTTTTTCCATTCTTGCAGCACTTCAGTTAGGAGGATGGACTCCATTTCCTTCCTGACTGTTGCAAAAGGTATTTATTTTATTTTATTTATTTATTTTTATTTTTTTTTATTTCAGCATATTATGGGGGTACAGATGATTAGGTTAAGGTATTAATTCATTTTTTTTATGGCTGAGTAAAACTCCATAGTATACGTATATCACTTTTTATTAATTCAAAGATGTGAAATCAACCCAAGTGCCCATTTAATTTTATTTTATTAAATGGGCACTTGGGTTGATTCCACATCTTTGTGACTGTGAATTGTGCTGCAATAAATATTCTAGTGCAAGTGTCTTTTTGATAAAATGACTTTTTTTCATTTGGGTAAATACCCAGTAGCGGGATTGCTGGATCAAATGGTAGATCTACATTTTAGTTCTTTGAGAAATCTCAAAGAACTATTTTCCATAAAGGTTACAATAGTTTGCAGTCTCACCAACAGGGTATAAGTGTTTCTTTCTTTATACATCCATGCCAGCATCTGTCGTTTTGGGACTTCTTGATAAAAGCCATTCTCACTGGGGTTAGGTGATATCTCATATTTTTTGATTTACATTTCTCTGATGATTAGTGAAGTTGAGCATTTTTTCATGTTGATTGGCCATTAGTCTATCTTCTTTTGAAAAGCTTCTGTTCATGTCTTTTGCCCACTTTTTAATGGGTTTGTTTGATTTTTTTTCTTGCTGATTTGCTTGACTTCTTTGTAGATTCTGGATATTATACCTTTATCAAATGTGTAGCATGTGAGTATTTTCTCCCATTCTGTAGGTTATCTGTTTGCTCTGTTGAGCTTTTTCGTGGCTATGAAGAAGCTTTTTAATTTAATCAAGTCCCATTCTTGCCAGGCATGTGAGCCCACACCAAGTGAAGATGATTTGGAAACCAGAGGAGATGATCATCACAAGGCCACATTGAATACGGTGCATTCTCTGACAAAGAACTAATTCAATGAGGACCTGATTAAAGAAAATCAAGAATGGAAGGGAGTGAGCTATACAAATGAAAATACACACTTGATGGAAGAGCCTCATCATTTTTTATTTCCCATTGTCAGTCTCATCTGTAAATCCTAAATATTTCCCCTTTTCTTGCTTATGTTTCCTTTCTTTGGCATTTTAAACCTCATTTTACCTTCTTATGGCCTTGTTTTGTCTTAGTCTTTTGATTAGTGTTCAGAAATGACTCAGTTTTGTTGTATGTAGCATTCCAAGTCTGCCATCTGGTGGACTAAATCGGTCAAGACAACTTTTTATAGTAATAGCTTCTCAAGTCTAAATCGGCACAGAGTTGCTTGGAATAGAAATTACTCCTTTCATCAGGGTTCAAAGCGATGCCTGGACTCCAATTTACCAAATTTGTGTAGTGAAACTGAAAATTACATTTAATTATCTACAATGATTACTGGATATATAACTATGTTTTCTGTTTTATTAAGTTTTGCGGAGCTTCTGAAGAGTTAGAGCTCTGTTACATTTGCTGTGAAAATTGAGATGGTAAAACTAATGGAAGAAATGATTTTAGAAGAAAGGCTAAAATTAAGAGCAGGAATCTTTCCTGGGAACCATCAAAGATCTCATAGCCATTCTGTGAAAAAGAAAATTTCAAAAATATGTCATTAACCTCTTCGTTAATTGTATTATGTGGAGTATTTTAGCTGTGATAGATGCTTTTTGAAGGACAAAGGGAACATAGGTGTTATTATGGTATAACACAGTACCAGAAGGGTTATACATATATATTATTCACCTGTATTTTTCTGAATAGATGAATATATATTATTATATGAGAATATATTTCTTATTTTTTATCATCAATCTGTGATTTTTGAAATATATTCTCTGATTATAAAAGTAGCACAAATTTATTATAAATGATCTGAAAAAATTCAGAAATAAAGAATAAAAAAGACACCTATAATTTTCTCTTCAAAAATAACCACTTTTTATTATCTTAATGTGTTGCCTATTGACCTTTAATCTCTTCATAGATATATTTAAAATTTTTCTTTGACAAAACTTTAATCAGTTTGGCTCTACTTTTTAAAATTTATATTAGAAGATGAAGATGAATATTTTTCCCCATGTGATTCAAGAACATAATTTCTAATGACTATAAAATATTTTTTATAATTATGTACAAGATTTATTTACCCAATCCTAATTATTAAAAGTATAGGTTGTTTTCAAATATTTTCATCTTATAAATACTGCCATCTTGAATTCCTGGCATGTATATATTGGTGAGAATTTGATTATTTCCTGAGGACAAATTCGCTTGAAGTTTAAAGGTTCGAGATTAAAAAGTATTTTCAGGCTTTTTATTTAAATGTCAAAGTTACCTGTTATAATGTTATAAGAATTTTTATCCAGACTAGCATATTATGAGAAGATCCCTTTCATCTCATCCTTGCCAACATTTTTATTTTCATTTGATTAAATAAAGGTATAAAAAATATCTCATTGAATAATAATTTTCATTTCTTTGATTATTAAACAGACAATTCTTTTATGTTTACCAGAAATTGCATTTCATATATAATTATTTGTACTTCTTTGGTTTTTTTTTTCTCATGGTATTTTTTCTTGTTGATTATTAGAGCTATTTATTAACCTATTAATCATTCTTATCACATCACATACACTGTCAATCATTTTCCCAGCTTGTTGTTTGTGTTTTATTTGGTTTGTGAAGCTTTAACTTTTTTGAGGTATTAAAATACACCAATCTTTTTCTTTACACTCCATTTTCAGCTTTTATGTTCAGAAATGTTCCTTTCATTTTCCATCTTCATCTCTGTTTTTTGTTTATGCTTTTCTGTTTCCATTTCCTAAAGGCCATAGCTTTTTGTACCTTTTGAAGATATCCTTTAGAAATGAAAATCATTTTCTTTTAGTTCTTTTATTAAACCATTTTCTAATTTTTTTTTTTTCCTTAGTGTTTGGAGGAAAGGAAGCAACATTTTCCATAGGTCATAATTAGTGAAAATTTCTTTCCAATTGTGGAAAAGTCCTATTCATTAATTTTTAGTATTGTTATGAGATTTTTCCTTTTTCTTTTAAGTTAGAATTTTAATGGGACATTGGGAGACACTGGGTCATAAATTCCTTGCTAGATGCCATCTTAAACCATACATCTATTTTGCATCTTCTATTCAGTGTCAGGAGAGAGGGAGACATGAGCGAAGGCTGGGAATTCAATGTCTGATACTGACAACACGAAATGTTTGCCTCCTTGGTGGGATCTTGGGTCAGGCTGATTCCTTTGATCACTCAAACATGGAGTCCCAAGGAAATTTAGAGGATCGGAATGGCTGATGTTTTGACCATTTAAATATTTATCCCACTCACACCCTGCTCAGCAATTACTAAACTATGGCATCGTATTTTTCTTCAACCCCTGCTCATAAATGTGATAAGTAAGTGAAATGGAGCAGTATAACATTTCAAGAACATGTCTGTAGGGACAGCTGTGATTTATGCTGAGCCATGTTCACGTTTTGCTGTTCTTAAAATCAGTAGTTATTTGAGGAGAACTATTTAGCATTCAGAACTGCATTCCTCTATGAGACTCTCCTTTTTCTTTTAGTTAATATTGAGCAAATGACTTATTTATAGTTTTAATTTACACTGCAACTATTGCCTGTGAGATTTAGAAAACCTTAAGTAAGATGTATATTTACTACAATTTGAGATTAATGTCTATTCTCATCATAAAAGATTTGAAACTGTGAACAAAAGTTCCCTGTCCCTTGTAAACAAGTAAAATAGTAAAATCTGTTTTTTCCCAAGCTTTCATCCCCGTCTCTACTTTAACCTCTGCCAACCTTCAGGCATCCAATGTTCTCTTGTGCCTTCTCAAAGCTAACAGGAGGTCCTACAAAACTAATTTTCAGAATTCTTGTTGAAAACTGATTAGTTTCTCTAATTTTCAAAGTTATGTATTATTTCAAGAATGCAGAAAAATAGAGACTAATAAGCAGACACTTATGTGTCCATCACTTATATTTAACAAATGCTAACATTTTCCTCTTTTGCTTAAAACTTTTTATAATTGATATAAAATTTACATACAGGGTAATTCACAAATCTAAGTGTACGATTAAATCAGGTTTAGCAAATATAATGCTATATATATTTCCATGGAACCCACTTGTCTATCAACATATAGTGCATTTTCAGTATTCTAGAAAATTTCCTTCTGCACCTTCTCAAGTAATCCCTGCCCCAAAACCCCAGAGAGGCAATTTTGATTTCTATGATTATAATTCAGTTTTTTCTGTTTTAGTATTTTATATAAATGGAAGAGGACTGTATGAATTCTTTTGTTTTTGGATTCTTTTACTTAGAACAATGTTTTTGAGATTTGTCCGTGTTAGTGCATATATTAGCAGACTGTTTCCTTTTTAAAATCTCTGAGTAGTAATTCCATTGTGCAAATATACCAGTGTTTGTTTATCTATTCCCCTATTGGTGGACATTTGAGATGTATTCAGATTTGGTAACTATGAATAAATTTACTGTGAACATTCTTGTACAACTCTTTTTGTGAACGTGTATTTTTTTTCTTTCTGGAATAAACCTAGTAGAAGAATTTCTGGGTCACAGAGTAGATATATTTGTAACATAAGAAATTGCCAATAGTTTCTAAAGTTGGTGAACTATTTTACAATCTCACCAGCATTATGTGAGAGTTCCAGGTGTTCTCACTCTCGACAATATTTGGAAATGTTAATCTTTTTGATAATTCTAGTTTTTTAGTGAGCCTGTAATGGAATTTCATTGTGATTTTAATTTACGTTTTTGTATTTTATTCCGTTGAACACCTTTTCAACTGCTTATTGATATTTTAACATCTTCCTTTATGAAGATTTATCCCTGTCTTTTGTCCATTTAATTTTAATTGGGCTATTTTCTTTTTTATGTTTAATTATAAGTGATATGTGTATATATATATATACACACAGATAGATATATAGATAAATACTGGAAATATAAATTTTGTCACATAAAGATCAGAAAAGAAGTAAAACTATTTCAGGTGATAATATTGTTTGCATACAAATTTTTATAGTAAGTCTTGAAATCAAGTAGTGTAAGTTTTTGAAATTTTATTTTTCAGTATTGTTTTGATGATTCTAGGTTCTTTACATTTTCATATAAATTTTACAATCGGCTTGTCAGCTTTTTCAGAAAAGCCTGCTGGGATTTTACTTGATATTAAATTGACTTTATAAATCAATTTGGAAAAAATTGACATCTTAATAAGTAATATTGATTTTTCCAATCCATAAATATGCATATCTGTCCATATATTTTGATCTTTTAAGGTTTCTTTCAGTGATATTTTGCAGTTTTCAGTGCAGAGATCTTATATTTCTTTCATTAAATTTATCCCTAAGTGTTTTATTTTTTGATGCTATTATCAATGATACAGTTTTCATGTTTAATTTTTTTGTTTGTTCCTTATATGTAGAAACACAATTAAATTTTATAATCGATCTTGTATCTTATGACCTTGTTAATTTATCTATTATTCTTGTAGTTTATCTATATTCCTTGAGAATTTCAAATTAAACAATCTTATCATTTGAAACAGAGACTATTTTACTTCTTCCTTTCTGATCTGTGTGTGTATGTGTGTGTGTGTGTGTGTGTGTGTGTGTGTGTGTATTTTTACTGCAATGTCTAGGACCTCCAATACAATCTTTAAAAGAAGTAATGATTGATCCTTGTTTTGTACCTTATCTTAGGAGGAAACTCTTCTCCATTAAGTAAGATGTTAAGTGCAGATTTTTCATAGATTCCCTTAGTTTTAGGAGGTTTCTTTGTATTCTTTGTTTAATGATAGTTTTTATCATGAAAAGGTTTTCAATTTGGTTTAATGCTTTTTCTGTATCTGTTGAGATGATTATGTAAATTTTTTTCTTTATTCTGTTAGTATGGTAAATTGCGTTGATTAATCAACCAATATTAATTAACCAATATTGCTTGACATTTCACATTCATTGTATAACCCTGATTTTTCCATGGTATATTACCCTTTTCACGTATTTCTGGGTTTGACTTTCAAATATTTTAAAAGGAGGTTTATATCTATATCAATGAAAGATATTGATACCAATCTTCAATTTTTTTTACTTTTAATGTTATCGTCAGATTTTTATGTTAGTTTAGGCTGGCCTGGTAAAAATTAGTTTAATGCATCTTATTCTCACATATTTTCTGAAAGAGGTAGGGTAAGATTGGTATTATTTCTTCCTTAAATATTTAATAGACTTTACCAGTGAAGCCATCTGGTCCTGCAATTTTCTTTGTGGGAATATTTATAATTATAGTCAATTTCTTTAATATATACAGGGGACATTTAGATTTTCTACTTCTTCTCCTGTCAGTTTTGATAATATTTGTCCTTCAAGGAATTTATTCATTTTATCTAAATTGTTGAATTTATTGGCATAATGTTGTTTGTAATGGTGCCCTGATAATGCTTTTAATATCTAGAAGCTCTGTGCTCAAGTTTCCTCTTTCCTTTCAGACATGAATAATTTATATTCTCCTTTTCTTAAAAAAATTTTGATCATTCTGGCTAGGCTTTAATTAATGTTACTGATGTTTTAAAATAATTTGCTTTTGTTTATACTGACTTATTGTTTATTTTCTATTATGGATACCTGCTCTATTCTTTTTTTAATTACTTGGGATTTAGTTTACTCTTTAATATTTTTAGCCTCTTGTGGTTTTAGCTGAGATCATTGTTTTCAATCCTTTTTTATTTCCTAGTATTAGTATTTAAACTATAAAGTGTTCTCTAAGCTCTGTTTTAGCTGAATTCCAAGAGTTTTGATATGCTCTATTATTTTAATTCTTTCCCTACTGTACTGGGAACACTTTGAGAGGAGAAAACACATCATATTCATTATATCTCCATCATCTACACAGTGCTTGATAGAGAATAATACTCAATAACTATTACAATAATCAATATCTTTTTTTGCCAATGTTCTCTCCTTACAGGATCCTTCTGATAGCTGCTTTGACAAGGGATCATTTTGGCTCTCTGGTAGCATTTAAAGTCCTCTCTGTGCACAAAGGGCCTGGGTTACTTCTTGTTAACTAAAACAACAAACAAATGAAAAAATTAATAAGGTTTATACTTTGGAAAAAAGAGAGCTTTATTTCTCATAAAGGGTAGCAGGCTGTTAGGTGGCTATTCCAACAGGCTGGCAAGCAGAACCAAGCCAGGCACATGTGCTTCAAAGTACAGACAAGGGCCAAGCGTGGTGGTTCGCACCTGTAATTCTAGCACTCTGGGAGGCTGAGGTGGGAGGATCACTTTAGGTGAGGAGTTCAAGACCAGCCTGAGCAAGAGCAAGACCCTGTCTCTACTAAAAATAGAAAGAAATTAGCTGGACAACTAAAAACTGAAAAAAAATTAGCCAGCGGTGGTGGCACAGACCTGTAGTCCTAGCCACTCAGGAGGCTGAGGCAGGAGGATTGCTCGAGCTCAGGTGTTTGAGGTTGCTGTGAGCTAGGCAAGATGGTCAAATATATATATATATTCAACAAGCTACAGGACTCATGAATATTTATGAAAAAGAAACATCATGCCCATTTGTAATTGTGCTTTCTCTTCCCTATCTTGTCATAGCTGGGAACTCAGTTTTAAGATGTTTCTGGGATCCCCTTGGCCCAAAGGGGTCCGTTCAGTTAGTAGAGGGTTTAGAGTTTTATTTTTAATTGACATTCTGTCTCACCTTCCCTCCTGGTTATTCGGGGTATTCTTACTCTTCATTTGAACTGTCACTCATAGCAGACAAAATATCCAAGACCCCTTTCTAATCAGCAATGAAAAGTCACTCTTAGGAAACCCCCACAGCTATATAAATTAAAAATTAAAAGCCAAAACAACATAAGCTGATTTATCTCATGGGTGTTTTTCTTACACCTTTTGTTCTTACTTCAGAATAATTATTTCGCAAAATCCCTGTGATCCAAGCGGTTTTATTGCCCACTAAAGTTAACAATCTTGTTTCTGTACCACAAGGCTACAATTCCCCTCTCTAAAAAAGTGGAGCAAAGAAATGCATTATTCTCCTTTGGGACTAATCTGTATTTAAAAAATTGACAGAAACAAAGAATTCACAACATTATGTGATTAATTTTTTTCTTAACATTTTATGAAATCTTCTTGTAACCTTGCTTTGCAGTCTGTTGTTAGACAAACTCAGCTTTATTTTGCTAAATCATGAATTCCATAGAATAGACTTCTTATTTTCTAGATGTACATGATATATCTGCAGCTTCGCCAGCATCTGCAAACAAAGGCACCATGGCTATTTTATTATGAAGACCCCAAATGGATTCTCTTGTTTTTTATTTAAGTCAATTGCACAATTTCCTGTCAGAGCTGCTAGACATCACAGGCTTGGCAAGTTTATTTTCAAAACCATTTAGAGTAATTTGTGATGGAGATTGGAGACACTTCAGTTGCCTGACAGCTGCTCCGTAGTCAATCACCATAGCGGAGGTAAATTAATCCCATGGCTTTCTCTCTTGAGAAACCTATATGCAAACAATCTTGTCAAAGAGAAATGTGATAGCTCTCAGTAATATTAAATGAGGTTGAAACAAGCTTTCTTTAAGGTAGACAAAACTATCTGTTGGTTCTTATAGTTGACTACCAGCCTCACCCTGAGACAATCTTGAAATGCTGAATCGTCTAGCTCTTAAAGGTTTAGCATTTGGAGCATGGCCATACACAATGTTTAGGGGAAGGTAATGCTAATTATGATGTTACAATTTGTTAAAAGAGGCTCTTAATGTTTTATGTACAAAAGCATAATTTGTGGAAACTCAGACAACTAAGAGAGGATTAAGTTTGTTTAAGCCAATTGATTCTATCGTATCATATTGCTGCATGTTTTACAATGCAGTGGTTTTATCCCAAGGAACAAGAGGGGGCTCAAATTATACATTTCTGGCCATACCGATGTAAAATACACTTTTTTTCTTTTATTGTGTTTGTCCGTTATTCTGTGGAAGCTTACAAAAGTTTTCATAGGTGGAGAAATAAAGCTATAGTATGCCAATTTTTCTGATAAATTCGTTGGGTTCTATTCACTAAATAAGTCATTATCAAGTCTGTAGATGGCACAAACATTTTTGGTTCTTAAAGGACACTTTTTGCTTTTAAACTTATCTTTTTTTTTCCTTTAGGAAGCTTTATGTGAAGGCAGAAGAAATTTTGGATTCAAGCACCATGCTCTGAATTCCAGGGAAATAGCTCAATGAACACCAATCTGAAGTGTTTCTCCTTGTGATACTAATTACAAGCAGGAGATGAGCAATTTAAATGCCTTACTCTGCAGGATGACAGTAATAACCTGTGTCTATAACTGTCTCATTTGATCCTCACCCCAAGCTGTAAAGTAGGCAAGGCAGGAAGTAATACTCCCAGTTTTACATAGGAGGATATGGTGAGGTGGCTTGCCTAAAGTCATATAGATAATAAGTGTGTGAATTAAAATAAAATCTTAAGCCCTCCCAGCCAACTGAATAAACCCCCCTTCGACAAAGGGGCCCCAGAAATACCCTAAAGCTGAGTTGCTGGCCATGAGAAAGGAGGTCAGACATGCCTCATCATGGACTTCCCTTCTTGGAGATATCCTTTGTAACTCATTTACAGGTAGGTCTAAGGCTATTTAAGACAAAGCTTAAACCACACCCATAGGACATTAATTTACTGACCAGATCACTTGTGTCTGAATATATGTCAGGTGGCTTGTCTCTGATTCACAGACTTCCTTATCTTAACTTAAAACATTCCAAGCCTTTAGACAAAGCTTCATTTCTTTAACCTATTACAAATCAAAGAATCTTTAAACCTACCTATAACCTGTAACCTGTAATTCCCCACTTTGAGATGTCCTGCCTTTTCAGACCAAACCTTCCATGTATTGATTTATGACTTTACATGTAATTCCTGTCTCCTCGAAATGTGTAAAACCGAACTGTAACCCAACCATTGCCAGACCACTTGCTCAAGGGTTCTTGGGTGTGGCTCTCGGGCCATGGTCACACATATTTCGCTCAAAATAAATCTCTTTAAATTATTTTACAGAGTTTGGGTTCTTTTCTGTTTACAACAGACAAAACCGGAACTCTCACTCAAACTTTAGTGTTTTGCATCTCTCAAACCGTTTTGTCTTTTCTTTTCTTCTCTTTCTTTTCTCATTTTCCTTTCATCTTTTCCTTCTAGGAAAAGACCAGGTCCAAAAATTCACTGAAGACATTATAGAATCTCTAGATTAAGTATTCCTATAAAAGCGTAATTAGGAGTTGTTACATTTCCAAAAAAAGATCATAAAATATTTACAACTATTCTGAATATGTCTACATGTGAAAAGACTTAGAGTTAAATTGACTTTCAATCTGAGATTATCTCCCTATTTTTTAAAAATTCAAGATATAAAAAATCAAGAGATTTATAATCCTTTAAAAATAAAAAATTACTGTAGAATTTTCCATTTTGGAATTTGTAGACATATTGTTAATATCTGAGTAGCTACTTAATAAGAGCATAGTTTAAACATAGGTGACTGTGGTAGGCTGAATATGTCCCTCTCCCAAGGAGATTCCTGTCCTAATCCCTGCAACAACTGAAGATATTACCTTCCATGGTAAAAGGGGTTTTGCAGGTGCGATTGAGTTAAGGATCTTCAGATGGGGAGTTTGTCCTGAATTTTCAGAGTTGTCCCAACATGATCACAAAAAGAAGCATGAAAATTCAAGTTAATAGTAGGAGATGTGACAATGGAAACAAGAAGTTGTAGTGATGAAAGGATGGGGCCATAGAATGAGCCAAAGAAGGAATGCTGGCAGCCTCTGGAATTTGAAGGAGGCAAGGAAACAGATTTTGCCCTGAGTCCTACAGAAGGAATTCAGCCCTGCTGACACCTTGATTGCAGACTTCTGATCTCCATACTATGAGAGAATAAGTTTGTGTTGTTTTAAGCCATGAAATTTGTGATAATTTGTTATGGCAGTGTAGGAGTGAAGGGAAAAAGGATGAAGGGAAAGTTTTATATAAAATCTTCTTTCCTTTCATCTTTTCCTTCTCAGAAAGTTCACTGAAAAATCAATTTAATAAAGCAGATTACTAAGAGAAAAGCTATACAAATTTATTTTAACATGTATACACAGAAACTCTCAGAAAATGAACATTCCAGTCTTCTAAGAGGTACAGAGGTTTTGAAAAAATGGGGGCTTGAAAGCCGGCCGAACAACAGATTTTAGGAGAGGGAGAGGAAGAGGCTTGAGTAGGCAGCAAAGGTGGTCTTGTTATGTAAATGAATCTTAAAGTTAGCAGGCCTCAAAGAAAATAGATGGTAAATGTTTCTTTACAGATCTTAAAAGGTGTCAGACTCTCAGTTGATCTTTTCAATATCTGGGGAGAATAGACCTGGTTGCATTCTCTACAGGTGTAAATTTCCTCCTACAAAAGACAGCTTTTCAGTGTTATTTCTATCTGTGAGAGGTATGGCAGCCATCTCAATACGTGTCAAAGAAATATATTTTGGGGTAAAATATATCTAATTTCCTTCAGCAGTATTAGGAAACTAAAAGAGCGGATAATTTATTTTAGTGGTTTTTTTTTTCTTAGTCAAGGAAAGGAATGTCTATTTTGTTGGATTAAAAACAACATTATCTCGCATTACATTGTTTTGTATAGATTTGTGATGTCTTAATTATTGACTAAGGTTAAATTTTTATATAATTGAAATGAATTTTTTTAACATTTTTTGTTGGAGAACAGTAGCACCCCCACAAGCAAACATTAACTCAGAAAGTGAATTCATTTTTAAAAGAAGATTATATTTTCAAGTTATGAAAATAATATTTACTCTCTGTAAACATTCCAGGACATAGAAATAAATAAGAAAGTTAAAATTGTCTGCAATCCTCCCATAACTGGCAAATACTCTGATGTCAAATACAATGTGATTATCTTGTTGGGGTTCCCACGAAAGGGGTATGTGCTTCCCCAGTTGCTCAGAGAATGAAGGCTCCATAAGCAGGCTTTGCACTAGGTAAGCTTGGGGAATGAGGAAAGTAACATTCACAACTGTCAAGAGTCTGGGTGGAAATGCTCCAGGTTGTCCTGGTGAGCAGTGGGCTAGGAAGGGGGACTGTGACAAGGAACCCTGAGAATGCTACCTAGACACCAACACCCCAATTAGAAAATCAAATTGTATTCTTTCTTGAGTTTCTAGATGTGAAATTACACAGACCATTTATTTCTTTTTCAGTCTTTTCAACTAGGAGACAGAGGCAGAAGGGAATCTGAGTGGATATGATTACCATGACATTTACCTGGTCTTACATCTCCTCAGGGGAGAAATACATGGTAGGCAGTTCAGAGGTACTTGTGTTACCAAAAGTTTGGTGCTTGCCTCAGAGGCTGCATCAGAAGAATGAGGGCAAGTGGTGTGAGAAGAAAGAAGGCAAGTTTGTTAATTTGTCAGCAAATTAGGCAAATGGCAGACTCTTGTCTTAGAGTACCAATTTTCCTAACTATGAGCAGAAATAC
>CAUYSK010073679.1:0-30871 GCA_963575035.1 Avahi laniger | reverse complement strand
TGTTCTATCATTTGAATGTTATGCCTTTTTAGATTGATTCACTATTTTCTTACTTTTTTTTTTTCCCTGTATAACTCTCATCTTTTTGTCGCTTTGCTCTTCCTTCTGGGAGAACTCCTTAATTTTATCTTCCAACTGTTGTACTGAAATTTTCCTTTTTGCTATCATATTTTAAATTTTTAAATTGTTCTCTGAACACACACACATTTATGTATATAATTCTATTTTTGTTTCATGAATACAATGTCTTTTTAAAATTTTTCTGGGATTATTAATACATGTGTATTTGAAGCTTTCATCTCCTTACATAGTCTGTTTCTTCCTAGTGCTTTTTCCCTGTCTGTATATTTTTTGTGTGTTTTTTTTTCTGATTCTAACATTCATGTTCCAGGCTTTAATGAAGTGTCTGCTGATTATTTTTCATTTGTTCATGTGTTAAGTGGGGCACCAAAATTGTTTAAAACTATAAGTTTTATGCTTCACTGTAGAATGATCTGGTCTTAATCTTCTGTTGGGAAATTTCTCATGTACTATCTTTTTTTAATTTTTTTTTTTTTTTTTTTTGGTAATTTGATCAGAGAAACCAAAGAAGAATAGTTTTGCCTAAAATTACCAGCTTGGCTGCCAGCCTTCTGGAAAGTGACTAGGAAGAGAGATATGGTCAGTTTTAATGTTGCATGTAAACTCACGGGCCCTTCCTATTTGGGTATAATACCCTTCCCACTGCTCTGTCCATAGAGACATCCGGAGACTTTCCATTCTACTCTTGCCAGAAAACAAGTCTCCTGTCTTCTACTGAGATGTTGCGGGGGATCTGGACTTCTAGCAGCTTCTCAAACAGACTTTTATCAAATCTCTATTTTTGTTTTATCCCCCCATCCACTTTGCCCTCACCTTTATATATTTATTCTGTTATCATTTCTTACATTTTGGGAATCTGAGGCACAACTAGTTTGCTTCTTGGCTTTCCCACTACTGCATCATCATCGTTCTGTATCTTTGGGCCTTCTAAGTCAGTGACCACTTATTTTTGTACAATCTATATTCCAAAAAGTTGTATGTAATATGCTTCATTTTATACTTTTTATCTTTGTGAGGTTATGTTATAAAAGCCATTTACTTTTATTTTCTAAAAGCTTTGTGACAGAACAGAAATAAATATATATGGACAATGTGTCCTGTTTAACTGGCAGTTTGAGTAATATATTTTGATTTCAATATAACTATAACTGTGTATCCATATTTTATGTTTATAAAATATGTGTGAAACTTCTTAAATGACCATTGTTGAATCCTCAGGTTCCATAGAACAGAGTTTAAAAACTGTTGGCCCCATTAAAAGGAAATGGGCTTTGGAATCACATACATCAGTAATTTACTCCTACTGTATTTGAAATTAAGAATTAATTGTGCAGCCATTTGTAATTCCTTTCACTGGCCTTTTTCTGCCTTTGAAATAGAGTCAATATTAGAGCTTCTTTGTTCTGCTGAACTAGAAAATACATAGAAATTAAAGAAATTGCCAGAAATGACAAAATAAATTGATGTTTGTTTGTTTATTACTAATTCTTATGACTGTTCCTCAGCATAAATATTGTCTTCATTTTACGTATGAGGAAATTGGGTCTCTGAAAGTAATTTGTCCAAATTTTTCAAAATAATGTGATTTGAATATAACTAGATAGACTCTAACTAGATAGAAATGTTGTGACATTTCTATACAAAAAACATTTGTATGCACATGTATGTAGTTGCTATATAAGATATTCTGTAAAAAGAAATTGATAAACAAGCCCATCCAGTAGCTTCCTATATGCTGGAAATTTTTTGTATGTACAACTTGTGAGGATCTTTAGGGAAAAGAGAGTTGTCGAAAAGAAATATTTAGGAATTTTGTGCACTGTGTGATGTAACATGTTTGTCCGTCTTCTAACAAAACCAGCGCTATCCACAAATACTTATGGGTTATATTGTATGTTTTTATGTTAAAATAGTGAGACATTATGTTGTGTTAGGATACACCAAATATACTCAAAAGTGTGCCATTTTGAAAAACTTGGCAATTCATTCCCAATTCACTTTCCTCATGTGATGGGGATATCTACCCCACTGAATTGTTTGAAGGGTTAGAAATAAAAGCTAAATGAATACTGAAAAGGCAGTACTAATATAACAGATTCTTCAAAACTACTACCTATTGTTTAGTGAGTACAAGTTCAAACCATATATGAATTTGGAATAAATTGGATTCATTACACATTCTCCCACTTATTTTTCCCGGAGTCTAGTTCTTCCTTCCTTTCTTTCTTTCTTTTCTTTGTATGTGACAACTTGTGAGGATCCCTAGGGAAAATAGAGTTGTGACAGAACAGAAATAAATATATATGGACAATGTGTCCTGTTTAACTGGCAATTTGAGAAGTCTCTCTCTCTCTGTTGCGGGGCTAGCGTGCAGTGGTGTCATCATAACTCACTGCAACCTCAAACAGCTGGGCTCAAGGGATCTTCCTGCCTCAGCCTTCTGAGTAGCCAGGACTACAGCTCTGCGCTACCACACTCAGCTAATTTTTTTTATTTTTCGTAAAGACGGGGTCTTGCTCTTGCTCAGGCTGGTCTTGTCCTCCTTGCCTCAAGCAATCCTCCCCCCTCAGCCTTCCAAAGTGCTAGAGTTACAGGTGTGAGCTATCACCTGGCCCCAGAATTTAATTCTTGCAAGTTGTCTTCGGAAGAAGTCCTCTTTTCTAACTGCAGTCTATTTCCTTGTTATCCTCTTGCCAAGAATAACCAGAAAGAGACTTCATGTTCAGAGTGTTTCATTAGTAGGAAGCAGACTAATGTTTAAATTTGATTTTGTTCATTTCTGTAGCATCTCACATAGTGATTTGACAGACAGTAAGCTCATTGCAAATATTTATTGAGTGAATAGATAGACAAAAGAAATTGATAAAATTAAACCACCATGTTTTCTAGTCAGGCTTTCAATTGGCATTGTTATTTCTTAACTTATTTTTTAACATACAGATTATATTAGGGCAGGGGTTGTCAAATGTTGTCTGTAAAGGGTGAGATAATAAATATTTTAAGCATTGTAGCCATATGGCGTCTTGCAACTACTAAGCTCTCCCTTTGTAGCATGAAAGCAGCTATAGACTGTATGTAAGCAAATGCATAAGACTGTGTTCCAATAAAACTTTAATTATAAACACTAAAATTTGAAGTTTATATGATTTTCCTGTGTCACAAAATATTATTCTTTTGATTTTTTTCAACCATTTAAATATGTGAACATCACTTTTAGCTAACAGGCTGCACCGAAGCAGGAGGTAGACCAGATTTGTAAACGGACTGTAGTTTTTCAACTGCTCAATTAAAATATAGTTCTTTGTTTAAAAACATGTAGAGAAAATGAAATAAATAATTTCCTCGAGTTTCAGCATTGTTATTTGGCAAATAAAAGAAATTTCTGTTAGAAATTATAGTTGCATTTCTTTTTAAACTATTCTCAATAAGATTGACATGGCAAATTTGAAATCCAGTTTATTCAGGTTTTATGCTTTCCATGTTATGACAGTAACAAAACATTTTGTTCAACTTTCAAAATTTTACTGAGTTCAGAAAACAAACCAACCGACTCTTATTATTTCCTTTCTTTTACCTTACTTAAGACCTTAATTATCTTTGACTCTTCCCTTTCTTAACATGTCTCTGCCACAATCTTTAAAGCCAATTGATTTCCAAATTTTGTCAGTTTTTCTTTTGAAGTCCTAAATGTCTTCTTTTTTATCCCTACTCACAGCTTTGTTCATCCATGGTTTTATTTTGTGAAATAAACATTTCATATACTTGATTTCTTTTCTGTCAATCACCTGTCGCTAGAATCCTGTGAACTGCCAAGGTGATATAAATAGTGACTCTCATTAGGACAACTGTCATACTATCTTTTCCCTTACAAGGACAGATATAGGGTATTTGTCAAAATTATAGGACAACTTGCTCAGAAAAAATACAAAGAAAATTGTTTCCAATGTCATAGGTCATGACTGAAAACAAATTGAGTGGCCAGGCTGCATTTAACTCTGACCACTTATTCACAGAATTTGCAAATGATAAATGAAAAGGAGAGTAAGTTCAGGATGACACCTAAAAATTAACTGCTTCAGGGATCCTGCAAAATCCTTCAGTGGTATCTCTCTCTGTTTTTAGACATAACTGCATGAATTTCTCTATGTAAAAATGTTCTGTTTGGACTCTAAATATCTGGCATTGATATTCAGGCATTAGAATTACTGCGGACTGAAGGCTTCTGTCCCACTAAAATTCATATGGAAACTCTAATCTCCAATGTGCTGGTATTTGGAGATGGCCTTTGGGAGGTCATTAAGTCATGAAGGTGGAGGGAGCCCTCATGATGGGGTCAGTGTCCTTATCAGAAGAGACAGAAGAAAGCTTGCTTACTTTCTCTCTGCCACAAGACGGAACCAGGAAGAGTGACCTCACCAGACACCAGATCTTCTGACACCTGGATCTAGGACTTCTGAGCTCCCAGAACCGTGAGAAATAGTTATTTGATGTTATTTGAGCTACCCAGTCTATGATGTTTCGTTATAGCAGCTGGAGCTAAAATAAAGATATTATTTTTTACGTTTATTCTACTGAGATTCCTTGAACTTCATCAATGTTAGTAAGTATTATTAGGTATGAATTAATGAGCAACCAGCAACTTCTTTCAGGTCCCATTCCAGAACATCACACTATTACTTTTTAATTTTCTATTTGTAACCATAAATGTAAGCTTCCTTATGAAACACCTGTTAGATCAAAGGAAGAGGAGACATGGGAGGTTGTCAGATGGCTCTGATATAGTGAACCCTTAGAACAGGCCAGAAATCCTGTGTGTCTCAAACACATCCTCCCTGGTTCATAAGGAAAAGTTAAATATTCAAAGTAATTGTCCACATTTTGAATTTTCCCTATTCCTAAACAAAAGTTGCCTTTGCCTTGCCTTGACATGAATCTGAACTCAAGTGTTCTTTGCTGTCAACTTTGATTCTCATCTTTGGAGCTTCAAGGCTTTGTACTCATAGGTTATTATTTTCTGTTTGGAGATCTTGGGTTCATATAGTTGATTATTTTTGGCTTTTTCCTCTACCTCTGGAAAAAATTTTCTGCCCCAGAGCCAGCCCCAATAACTCAGTCTTCCCCACTTCTCTTTGCCACTCTGTGCCCAGTCTTGTAACTCTTAATCACTCCCCAAAACCCCAAGAGATGCCCCACTATCCAAAGAGAAATTATTAGAACTATGCATTAGATTTTAATTACTATTAGTTTGCTTGATAATTGCCAATTGTGAAAAAGCCCAAAGGAAAAGCTGGAAAACTCCTTGACACTATTAATTATTTTGACAGTATGAATAAAGTCTTAGAAAGCATGTTTATCAAATACCCAGATGATTCAATTCTAGATGGTCTGACTGACATGAAAAGGGCTAGAAAGGTGACAAAATAGTTGTCTTTGAGTGATGATATAGCAGTTATTTTATTTGTTTGCTTGGATTTTCTAAATTTTCTACTTGAATTATATTTTAATAAGAAAAATTATTTTCAAAGATACAAAAATTGAACAGAACAGGTTGGAATATTGGACTAAATACAAGAAGATGATATCCAGAAGAATGATATAAAAATACTGTCTTACTTTTGAAAATCTGTTATAAAATACAAAATGGTGCAGACATAACTTTTCAGCTGGAAGGGACAGAACTTATCAGCTGTTGGTATGTGGGAAAAAATCTGGATCTTACGGGCACTCAAGATGATTTGAAAATGGCTGAGAATTAATGATCATAGGCTGAATTAATAGAAATACAATGTCCAGATAAAAGAAATTAAAAGATTGTTAATTAAAGAAGACACTCATATATATATTTCTCTGCTAAGGCATATTTGAATGTGAACATGAGTATGTTCTGAACTTCACTCATGCCAAGAAAAATTCCAATTAAGTTTACATCAAAATATGGTCCTATTTTTTTTTTATTTTAGCATAATATGGGGGTACAGATGTTTAGGTTACGTGTGTTGCCCTTGCCCCCCTCTCCCCGCCTCAGTCCAGGTTTCAAATATGTCCATCCTATTGCGTGGTGCGCATTGCACCCTTTGTGTACACATGTACCCGTCCCCTCCTCCCTCCTCCCTATAGTCCTCTTTTAAGTTGGCCAAGATCAAAGAGTTCTATGTCATAATGTATCAGTGAGGAAATGGAGGAAACATATTTTTGATGGGTGTTTAAATTTGTAACACTTTGGGGGAAGACAATTTGGCATCTACCAAATTTATAAATATACCTACTCATTGTGATGAAGTGTGCTGATATTCTAAACATTTGCTTTCCATCCCTACGGGGAGAGAATTATACAGCCACACCCCACTGATGTCAGCTTTGATCATATGACTTTTTCTGGCTAGTGAACTGTGAGAAGAAGTGACGTGTATTATTTCCAAGCAGAAACTTTAAGAGTCATCACAGGGTTAGACATGTCTTTTTTCTTCTACCAACACCTAGCATGTCCTGGAGAAGGATTGCTCCTTTAGCCCACGTCCTGGTATTTGGGTGATGTAGAAAAGAGTCAAAGTAGCCTGCAATGGAGATGTAACATGAGCCAGAGATAAATATTGTTGCAAGCTACCAAGACTTTGACATCATTTGTTATTGTGGCATAATTTAGTCTAAGCTGATTGAAATAGCCTTTTGCTCAATGGTTCTACTTCTTTAAATTTATCTTATAGCTATACTCATGATTCTATGAAATTATATATATATATTCACATATGGGTATCTGTTGCTGTTATGATGTATAATGACAAATGATTATAAGAATTCTAAATGTTCAACAATATGGAACTGGCCAAATAAAATATGATATATTCATATAAAAATATTATGAAGTTGCAAAAAGAAGAAGAAAGCTTTTATCTATTAGTATGGACTGATCTCAAATATATTTTAAAATTATGTAAATAAGACAAAAAGAAAATATTTACATGTTTATGCACAGACTATTTCTGAAATGAGACTTAAACTTGACTCTCTGTTTAAGAAAACTAGATGACCTCCGAAGAAGCTTGGGATTGCATACCCTTTGAACACTTTGAATTTTGAATGTATGTAAATGTACATTACACATTTAAAAGAAAAATAAAATTTGAAATAATTTACAAAGAAGATATAACATTTGATTAGACTGTATTTGGATTGTGGAGTTCTGTTTTTCCTAATAATTTTATACTACAGTAAATTCTGCCTGCATCCCTTTGTTTAATATGTTACTCTTACACTGTATCCACTAATATCCATTTCTTATGTTCAATCTCAGTTCTGTGATACTACATAGCTTTTTCTTACCAATGCAGACCACTTGGATTTTCTTCTTCTTCTCTGAATTTTAATAAACACTGTTGATGCTCTGCCTAGAACTACTTACTGGTTTGGTGCACCAATATTGCAGTTACCCTATTGCAATGACTCACATCTGCATTCTTCTCTGGAGACTTATCCTTGACCAACAGGAAATCTCTTACCCTGAAATGCTTGGGAAGTTATGGCACTTCCCAGAGGAGGCTTAAGGTTAGAACTGACTGATACAAGAATAAAAAATCTTGTGCGTGAAGATGGAACAACCTCTTGGTGCCATTTGTAGTCCAGAGCTTCCAATGAGATCAGAACTTAAAATCACTTATTTGTTTAGTTTCTTCTCCCACCCTATTCTGATTTCTTTACTTCCTAACAAATTTCTCCTGATCATGTTCATCAGAAGGGTTGTATGTAACAACACAGTAGAAAATACACTCTGTGTATGTGTGTGCGTGTCTGTGCACAGGGGACAGTAGCGGTCAGTAGTGGCTATCCCTTGTAGATTGGGCCAGTTAATACAGATCTAAGCTTCTTAGCCGCACTGGGAATCATAGAATCCTAGAATAGTAAGAGCATGTAACAGAGCTTAACTATCAAAAGTCGTATTGTATTCACTCATATTTTTGCTTACCATGCTCTTTCTTTCTTCCTAATGTTCCAAGTTTCTTTCCTGTATGTTGTTTCCATTATGCTTGGAAAATTTCCTTTAGCCTGCATTCTTTCAGTGGAAGTCTTCTGGCAGCAAATTCTCTCAGTTTTTCATCATCTGAGAAATTTCCACTTTATTCCTGACGGATATTGGAATAATGGGGACATTTATTCCGTTGGGTATAAAATTATGGGGTAACATCTATTTTCTTTCAGCATTTGATTAATATTGCGAGACTTTCCTTTGGCCTCCAAGGTTTCTGATGAGAAATCTACTGATATTTGATTAATTTTTCCTTTTAGATATGTTGTGTTCTTTCTGTATGCTTTCAAATTTTTTCTTCTAGTTTTTAGGAGGTTAATTATGATATTTCTTAGTGTGGAGCTCTTTGAGGCTGTTGTAGTTTATGTTTGCTCAGCATCTTGAGTCTGTACATTTATGTCTCCTCAAATTTGATAAGTTTTCAATCATTGCTTCTTTAAATACTTTTTCATCCACACCTTTTTTCTTCTCTCTTTTCAGTTTTCAGTATAACACATTTATTATGGTCCCACAGGTCATGGAGGCATTTTGTTTGTTTGGTTGGGTTTTTTTTTTTTTTGGTCTATTTTCTTTCTGTGGTTCAGACTGAATAATTTCTGTTGTTCTGATTCACCAGTTCTTTTCTCTGCCCCTCCATCCTGCTATCGAGCCCATCCATAAAATATTTTATTTTGTTTGTTGTATTTTTCAGTTCTAAAATTTCCATTTTGTTCTTCTCTATTTTTTGTCTTTGCCGAAACTTTTTATTTCTTTGCTGTTATTTTCTATTTTTTAATGTATTTCACTCATGTTCGTATTTGCTTTTAAAAAAATTCATAGTGGCTGCTTTAAAATATTTTTCAGATAATTCTAATATCTCTGTTATCTGATGTTTGCATGTATTGATTATCTTTTGTATTCAGTTTCAGAACTTTCTGGTTCTTGATATGAGTCATTTCAGATTAAAAATGTGGTCTTTTAAAATTATAAGATTTTGGATCTTATTTTAACCTTCTGTTGTAGCTGGATTTCTCTGGCACTGCTGCAGTGTCTGTCTCTTCACTGCCAGGTGGAAGCAGAAATCCAGGTTCCCTACTTAGTCTACTTGCCACATGAATTGGAGGGGACCTCTTTACTGCTGTGTGAATATGGGAGTTTCAGCCTCACCTCATATTTTCCCCTGACACCATGCCTCATACACAGGTGTCCTCATTACTATGAGTGATCTGAAAGTCCCGACTATCCCCTAGGTCTCCTCTTACAACACGGCAGTGAGGAATGGGAGGAGAATCTCATTATGCTGGGTTGGGGTGGAAGCCCAGAGCGACCATGTGGTCTCCATTGACACTGGGTTGGGGACTGGCCTCACCAACACTGGTGGGGGTCATGAAAGTCTTAGCTTCCAGCTTGGCCTTCTCTGACAAAGCCTTGTGGGGGTGTGTGCACACCTTATTATAGCCAGGAGAGAACGGAGTTAAGGCTCTCCAATTAGCCTTTGCTGGCATAGAAGATGGGAACAAAGTTTTTTCCATGTTGTTTGACTAGAGTAGAGAAGTTATTGTCTTAAATTTTTTTCCATATTGCTAGTGTGCCCAAGGATTTTAGTTATACTTAGTGCAAGGAATAGGGAAAAGTACATCTACTCCATGTTCCTGGAAGCAGTCTAAAAGATTATAAAAAAAAGAGAAGAACCAGTAACAATTCTTCACTGTTTTAGGACTCATGTTCCCTTCTTTAATCAAAACAAAATTTTATACTGTATTTTACCCTAGAAACAGAAATATCCCCACTTCTTTCCATTTCCAAAGGTTTAAAAATAAATCCCCTCAGCTTTTTCCATTCCTCAAACTGATATTTCCTTACTCTGACTGTAATAAATGCTTTCATGAAGTGGCAGCTGATCAGATGGTTTGTGCGACCTGATAGGGTGACACAGAATCTCTTTTCAAACTGACAGAATATTCAAAGCCTTTACTCTTTCCACCAGTAAAGCTGCTTTGTAAATGCCAGATTCTTTTAAAATTGTGTTCCTTGTAACTGCATGTATTATTCTTCTGACCGAGGTATCCCACACCGTCAATGGGGAAAATTGCAAGAAATCTATATCTGAGCTTCCCTTTGATGCTGTGAGAAGATTCAGAATGAGTGGCCAGGGAGATGATTGTATTTTTTCCTTTACCTTCTGGTTAAACTGACAATATCTGCCTCATCTTTTATATCACCATATGACATGTCACCAAGGAGGATGACCCTAAGAGCTTGAGTCACTCAAGAAAAGAGTTGTGTGATCCGAGTGTCACTGAGGAGTTACCCATGCTGACAAATGGCTATGTACATTTCTTTAGTCTGTACATGATGCTTTGTGAATGGGGCACAAAGTAACGTATTTATAAAGTAGCAACAGCAGCATAAACTGCCAAATGCCATATGTCCTTCCCAGTGCTCAATTTACAAGGCCAGATCTTAAATGAGATAGAATTATACAAAGGTAAGACTGGAAAGCACTTTACTGGTCACTGAATCATAACCCTCTTTCTTTACCTTCCATTCTACAGGTGAGGAAATGAGGCAGCTTCAGTCTAAATAGTGACAAAACTAAGACATGTGTCCAGACAGCTGGCTTTTATCCAATGCTTTTTATGTATACCATATGGTCACAAATAATGACTTTCGAAATATTGGCTGGTTATTCTGGACTAGACAGAAAATTATGAAACTACCACAGAAGTGCAACCTATCTGAGCTTTGGGAACTGATTCTCGTAAGAGTCAAGAATTTGATGACTAAACCATTCAAAAACACTAAGAGGCTGCAAGAAATGGGCTGTGACTCATTCAGTGGGTAGCACTCTTTCCTTGTGACGACCTATTCTTAAGTTGTCTTTATGGTCAGCTGAACAGTGAGCCAAACCTGAGCCCCTCCAAGGTCTCCACAAATCACAGAGTACAGCATAAATTTATTCATCTTCCAAAATGGGTCCTAGTTGGGCAATAGTTCTAGGAGTCCTTTCTGAATCCATTTTGGAGAATGACCTCTAACTGACTGATATTCTCCTGAAAGCTTAAATTGGATGTGGTTTCCATCTTCCTTTGCTATCTTAAATTATGTAGCTCTTTTGCACAGCTGTTTAAAAAGCTGTAGCTTCTATACAGAGTTATCAGGGTATTAGAAGTTCATTAAATGACTTCTAATATGTTTAAATATAACCTACATGCACATGAAGGTTTCAATATGAGTTTATATAACCTAGATGTTTTATGAAATATATTTGATATTAAAAGCTACTTTAAATTAATGTTTCTGTTATCATTTGTTCTCATAAAAAATAGACAGGAAGAAATAAGACAGGAAGAAATTAAATATTTTTTATAATAACTATATTTTTTCTGTTCTAAATCAGGGGACTGCTAAGTAAATATGATACGTAAAACCTGAACTCCCAGAAGATTCTGATCTCATGATTGTCAGAGACTTGGAGAAACTAAGATCTCATGGTAAAATCTATTACTCTTTAAAGTCTTTATTGTGGACTTTATTACAATTCTTCTAATTTTCACCTTGCTTACTTTTTGAAATTTTTATGTCTATTAGAGCTCAGTTTTTGCAAATATCTGACAATCTTTCACATCAAATATCACATAAAAACAGTAAGTAAACATTGGTTAAGTAAGTGAGGAAAGGAGTTTAGTAGATAATAAAGGGCCAGGGAGAGGTGTTAACATAAGGGTGTTGGGAGACATTTTTCCATGGATCTGTTTTGCTTCTGCCCATTTTCTGAGCAAAGGCAATGAGAGCTTTTGTTGAAAGGTGTTTATATGGCCAGTAGCCTTGGAAGAAAGAATGTCTCCCTCTGAGGCAGAGGAAAGATTTTCTTTGCTGTCTAAGATAATAAAGATAATGTCTCCCTCCAGGTTAAAAGTTGGATAGGTTTACTAACAAATCTTTTGGAAGATTTAGATTTTCTTAACCTAGGATAGCTCAGGTGTGATATGGCATACTTGCTTTGTGTATAGCACCCACTTGGGTCATTCTGCATCACCGCATGGGACTTGGGAGGCAAGAAGAACCGGTAAGAACATGTAATAAAGTCTTTTGTCTCTGACCCAAGAGTCTCATGCCACCTGCTAGCATCTATGAAACTATGGCAAGATAACTTATTAATTTGAAAGTAGGGTGCAACCTCAGACCTCTCATAGTTCTTGATAGGTGGCATTATCAACATTCAGATGGTACATTTCCACCATGCTTAGCTATGAGACTTACCTTAGTGATTGAAACTGGGTGAACCTATAAGGAATCCCAAAGAAGATCCTAACTGGACAAAGAAACAAGTGGTTTAGCTCTTAGTCAACTATGTTAATATATTTACATATTTCAACTGAAGACACTGGCCCATATTTCACAACTGCACCAAAGTCATATGTAAATGTGAGAGTGACACTGTTGGTGGTCTTGAAAAGTATTGAGAGACATTACCCAGAAAAATGCTGCCATGGGCACAACAATTATATCCTCTGCTTTCCTGAACTCTGGGTGTCCTTTCAGTGGCTTCCAGCACCCATTGACATTTCCTGTTGAGAACTATAATTTTATGTTGCCATTCTGGCTCCTTTACCCTGAATGTTAAAAGTTTTCTGAAAACAGCTAGAAAGATATACCAAATGGGTTGGTTTACAGTTTAAAATATTGAATCTACATTCAAAGAACACTGAGCCCTACTTTATCTTCCTTGTTATTAGAAGATGTGGGCGTATACTTCTTTGTTTCATAAAATAATGGAGATTTGAATGTAAGGGTAAATGCACAGGGAGAATAGTTAGATACAGATACATAATTGAAATGAATAAACTACTTGACAACTCAGAGGAAATATTTGAACTATGATGTCAATACACTAGCCACTAGTCATGTGTGGCTACTGAGTACTTTGAAATCCAAATTGTGATATGTTGTAAGTGTTAAGCACACACTGTATTTTGAAGACTGAGTATAAAACAAAGTGCAAATACTCATTAATATATTATTATATGGATTTCCTATTGAAATGATAATATTTTAGATAGGTCGGGTTAAATAAAATACATTATTAAAATTTACTTTTTTCTTTTTACCTTTCTTTTTTATAGGTACTGGAAAATTTAAAAATTATGTACCCTTTTTTTTCTGTTGTATTTCTATTAGATGCTACTGTGCTGGACTATTCCTTGTTGTCTACCTGAGTGATGTATCTGAGTGGTCCTACAAGAAATCTTAGGACTGCTCTAATAGTTATAAACTAAATGGTGTCAACTGCTGCACAATTGATGAAAGAATTAAATCGCTTGAAGGCTTTCAAATAGGCTGCAGTTTCTTGAGGGCAAAGACCATCTATTATAGATTGTCATAACCTTTCCTTTTCCCTAGTGACAAGATTAGTCTCTCACTTAGAGTATTAAGTTTTGCCAGTTGAATGAATAATAAGAAACTCCAGGATAAAGAAAACCTGCAAATGTGATATTTTGGTATATGAAGAGACTATACATATTAATTCTGAACAGGATGCCTGCATATTATATTACTTCTCTTAGCAGTCATTTCTATTCTTCATTCAGGAAGGCATTCCTATAGCACAATTTATCTTCCAATAGGCCTTTCTGTTTCTCTAGAGATCAGGACTGGAAATGCTTCTTTTTCTTATTCATAGCTCTTTCTTTTAGAGTACACATAATAACGGTCATGGGGGTTAATTAACGTAGGAATCACTTGTGCCCAGATGAGTAAGTTAGTAGATACACAGACAAAAAAAAAATTTTTTTTTTAATTTTTAAGCTTGCTCTTAAAAAAAGCATTCAATATTTTTTGTGCGGAGAGACATAGAAAGTTCTAGCAGAGAGAACAAAGCCAGTAGAATCTCCACGACACCCTGTGCTGTGTCCATATGGCTTCACCTACTGGCAGGGAGCATTACCAGTGAGCAGGGAGAGATGTCCCCAGAATGTAAGGTCCATGACCATTAGCACTCGTGTACATTGCAGCAGAAAGTAATGGTTGGCAGATGAGAGACAGGGGTAAAGGCACCAGAGTAGTTCTAAGACATATAAAGCATATTCTGTGTGTTCTTTATTAGGTACAATTAATGTTGATGCTGGGAGATGAAAGATGATTACTGCATATCATTTATATTTTAATGATAATATGAACTTACTTTGTGATATGTAATTTATATTGTAAGATTCTCACAGATACCTTGGAGGAGAGATGTTATTCCTTTTTTATAATTCAAAATAACCTAAGTTTGAGAAAGATTAAGTAATTTGTCCAGGGACATGCTATGGTCTGAGTGTTTATGTTCCCTCAAAATTTATATATCAAAATCCTGCCCCTCAAAGTAAAAGTATCCAAAGTTGGGCCCTGTGGGAGGTGATAAGGTCATGAAAGGGATTGGAGCCTTCATAAAAGAGTTTGGAGGGACACCCCTTGCTTATTCCACCATGTGAGGACACAACGAAAAAGCACCCTCCGAGAACCAGAGCGCCGGCCCTGACTTGACAACGAATCAGCTGGCGCCTTGAGCTTGGACTCCTGGCTCCCAGAGCTGCGAGCAATAAACTTCTATTGTTTGTAAGCCACCCATGGTATAGGATTTTATTATAGCAGCCCTAAGACAAGACATAACACTTGTCAGGGAAAGAGTCAGAATTTGAACCCAAGTCTAGTCTAATTCCAAAGTCCCTGTCTTTTGCCAAACAATTCCATGTCTTCTCCAATGTGACAATGGCACTGTGATTATGATAAGGACAGAGAAAAGTCACAGTAGTTTCGAGGCTAGTATTTCCCTTACAATCCTTCTGTCCTTCCTGCCTTCCCTTCCTCTCTCCCTTGCTTCCCGTTCATCCCCCCAACCCCACTTTCTTATTTTGGCTTTTGCTTTTTCTTACGCTCCCTTTCCTCTCTTTCTCTCTCTATCATTCTTCCTTTCTTTTCCTAGTTTCCTTCATTTTTCTTTCCCTCTTTCCAGCTTTTACCACCTAAATTGCAGTCTTGTCAATGTCCTCTCGGAACTTTGAAGCGTAATCATCTAGGTGCTGGTCAAATGCAAATGGTAATTGGAATAACTCAAGAGACAGATGTAGCCCAAATGTTCCTGAGACTTGAAGACAAATCTTTACCAAATACTATGGATGTTCCATTAACAAAGAATTGTAGAACTGGTGAAGCTGGAAGGGAATCTGGAGTTTACCTAGCCTCATCCCCACATGATATACCTGGCAGACCTCCAGCTCAGGGAAGGGAAGAGACTGCCCCAGGTGACCAAGCTGGTTAGTGGGAAAACCAGAAGCAGGATCCTGGAATTCTTATTTTAGTTCCTAGAAAGGTGCATAAGAAATTAAGTAGAAATGTGAAAATGCAATCTTATTGACTAGCACTAAGTGAAGACCTAAAAAGGTAAAGTTCATTTCCTTGTTCCATAAAGACGTTAAGAAGATAAATGGAATAATGCACGTACAAGGGCTCAGTGTGTTCAGAGAGGCCTGGTTTAATGTGAGGCAATATTTACTGCCTGAAAATTAAAGGAAGATCTTTTATAGCCTTAAGCCAACCCAAAGAAGGAATTGTTGGACTATAGACCTTTTTATGCTGTTGAACTAGGTGATAAGACTTCTCTTTATGTATAATAAATGACTATTGAATGGATGCCAAGTAGATGTCTGTTCTACCCTTGTTTCTGTTCAATAAAAAAGGCTTTTTCTAGGTAAGTATATAACATAGTGCCTGGACCTCTGCAGATGCAGTAGATGGATTCCAATCTTTCTCTGCCTCTTTCTGATTCCCTAGCTGATCCTAAAATAAAGTTTATTGCTGCAATCTAAACTGACTCACAGCTAGGTCTTATCTTTTTAATCTAGTATGTGTTTTAGTTGAGGGAGATAGCTCATTTTAGAGGAAAGATTTCTGTGCTGAGAGGCAAAACATCAACTTTATACCTGTTCATGATTCTAATTAACTAAATGATTTGTACAAAATGTATAACCATTTGCTTCTCCACTTTCTCATCTGTAAAATGCAGCTACTATTGGCATTGATCTCGCAAAGCAAATATTAACTGAGATAATGTACATGTAGTAGTTTGCTTAGAATCTGGTACATTGTGAGGCTCTTTAAATATTAGCTGTTACTATTTTTTTTCATTTGCATAAAACTTTGTCTTAAAGAATTAGGATTTATTTAGATTGTCAATATTTCTGCCTTTTAATAAACAGTTCCAGAAAATTGTGTTTATCACTCAACAGATAAAAGTTCTGCAAACTGGAATTGTGTTTCAAAGAACAGATTGATGCCCCCCACACAGATGTCTTTCACTATCCCCAAACCAACAGGCCAAAATGTTTTACAGATTGGATGCTTGGCACAGAGCAGAATTCTGAAATAAAACTTCTATTGTTTTTCTTTTTTGTTTTTTTTTTTTAAGTTTTGAAAGGGAATTGCAACCTTGGTTATTTATTTGCTTCCATGGGAAGAGAAAAAAAGAGCACATCTGTTTGCAATAGTGGATTGAAAGGTCTAAAAATAAATATGCTTTAAAGCAAAGAAACAAACTTTGTTGGCACTGTAAATCCAATCGACACAGGAAAATTATTTGTTCTAGAGATGTTTGGTTTCTTTTAAAAAAAGAAAAAAAGAACAAATAATGTAGAATTATATGGTTCTAGTGAAGTGGTTAACCACATAAAAATGTGTTATTTTTACTCAAATGATAAATAGTTTTAACCATGACATAATATCTTAACACTTACATTTTAATTCTGAATATACCCTACATCTGTCATTTTATCTAAGAAGAGATTGGCAAGATATAAAAATGATTATTCTCATCATCTGGAATTAGAAAGTAAAGAGTGAAAGCATAAGTAAGATATCTATAGTTTTTGTTGACTGTGATCTTGGAAAATTCAGTTGCCTTCTCTGGTGAAAGTTGCTTTACTTGGATACATATTTTAGATTGTTTTGTCACCTTTTTTTTTACATCATATGAAAAATAAAAACTATGTATTGCAAAATAAGCTTAGAAATACTGCTGTGACTGCTATCATTTCATGGTGAAGGGAACTATCATGCCAAAGGAACTACGGGGCAGTTTTCTCTTGGGAAGCCCAGATAAACTAGTGCTGGGGAAGGTAAATGGCAGGGGAGCAATTAGGGGTTGACAAGTGAAATTGAGCTCAGAGGAACAGGAACAGAAGACAGATGGAGTCGATAAGCATGGAAGGGCTGCTGGGGAATCTTGAAAGGCAAACATTAGTTTCTCAGAAGCAGTTAAGCCAGAAAATCCTTGAAAATGGGCTACTAAAAGCCATTCATTTGTCCAAAGAGAAGGAACCCAGGAAAAAGACACAAGGGTTAAGAGGATTTCTATAGGTAATAGCATGGCCTTGCTAGTTAAAATCCATCCTAAAAACATGAGGGTATGCACAGGAAAAATAGCGAAGTTCCTGGTTGCCTTGGTGAGCACAGTTAAATACTTTTTTATCTGTGTCAAAAGGGTATCTTAAATGTTAAATTGGAAGCAAATCTAAATAAGTAATTACTATATTAAACGATTGAATTATTTTTAAAATTTTAATAATAAAATGCATGATGTAAGTACATAACTAAGTTAGTTTTTGTTTTGTTTTCCCTTTTTTGCCCTGTTTTTTTTAATTCAAAATATTAAGGGGGTACAAGTGTTTTTGCTTACATGGATCACTTTCGTAATGCTTGGGTGAGGATTATAAGTGTGCCCATAACCCAAATCCAATGGAGTTTGGACCTAGGATTTTTACATTCAGTATTTGCTCCAGAAATGGTGTTTTTATTAAAGTAATGTACAGAATGAAATACCAGGAAGATAAGCAAGAATACTGAGCTCTCGAGTAGTGGAGCTGGCTAAGTCAGACCTTATATTTTCCTTCTACCTATATAGAAATGGGTAAATGCATTACATATAATGTGTATTGCATATATAAATACACCAAGGCAGCTGAGAATATAAAACCCTTGTCTTTTAATAGGGTACATTAGTCTATCCTTGAGGAAATTTTGTAAATAAGTCTTAGTGTTGGCCGATATCCCAAGCCTTTCGACCTTCTCCAATCAAAATTTACACGTGTTGCAGTTCTTTAAGTTTGCGATATCATAAACAAGACATTTAAAAATGTTAATACTATTTTGGAGTAGATCAGAGCCCTCAAGGCCATGGAAAAGCATGTGTATTTTAATAGAGTCCTTAGGAAATATGAAGCTCCCCTATAATGGTGGCATAACCTAAAACAATATCCAGAATACATCTTCTGTTAAATCTTTAGTTTTTAATATTGTTATGATTTGGACATCAAAAATGTCAGTTTAAATAATCACTCAAAGAGTTATCCATGTCTGCCATCTCTACTTTCTCACCTCTCTTATATCCTCCATCCTACTCTAACTGGCTGCCTCACTCCACCAGAATTGTCCTTTTAAGGTCACCTGGGCTTCCAATTTTCATTCCATGTTTTACTCATCAACTTATCAGCATTGGTCATTGTAATTTTAAATTTAAACATTTTAAAGATCTCTTCCTTTTGATTCTACAAGTCACTCTCTAGTTGTTTTCCTTCTACCTCTTCTGCTTTTTCTTCTCAATCTCTTTTGGTAGGTCTTCCTCTTTAACCTGATGGATAAGTATTTGTATTCTTCAGATCTCTGCATTATCACCTTTCTCCTGTCTCCCAACATTCCTTCCCAAATACTCTCAGCCACTGCTATGACTTCTTTCAGGATCATAAACTCACATCTACAACCAAACCTCTTCTTTGAGTTTCTAACATATACATCTAACTATCAACTTAACATATCTGCTCTAATTAAATAGTTTAAAGATATTCTTACAATTTTCCCTTTTGATTCCAATCTTAGTAAATAGCACCAGCATCTACCCACTTTCTCATACCAGAGAGCTGGGTGCAAGCTTCATGACTTCTTTCTTCTCAGTATCTGTTCAGTCACCAAAGCTTGTGAAGAATCTTCCAATATAAATCTTCCCTAACACAAGCTACCAACATCTCTCATTCTGGTTTCCTTCAAAAGTCTTCTAAACGATTATGTCTTCATCTATGTTTTTTTCTGCTTTCAGTCTATTCTCCGAATAGTTATTAGGATAAATTTTTTTAAAAGAACTCTGCCGCTTAAAACTTTTATATATCTACCCATGACTCTTAAATTAAGGTTCTATTAGATTTAGTATAAGACTAATAGTCTTCACTCATCCTGTGCTAAAGTCCTGCATGACTTTTTCCTTGTTAACCTCTTAGATTTCATATCCCCCAAATTTTGCACTTTCTCATTAGTGCTTCATCCTTGAGGATTCATTTTTGGTTGTTTGACTTTCCAAGTTCTTCTTGAATTAGGATAATGACTCACTTTTAACCCCTTGCTTCCATCCATTTGCTCTGAACTTGGCAAATTCTTCATCATTTTTTAGAGTTAATTTTAACTATAACCTCTTTGGGGAAACTGCATTGTCCATCCATACTCATTTAAGGCTGTCCTGTTTTATCCTTTTGGTATTTTTAATAAGGAATTAGCTTCATTGTTTATATAGCAATTATACTGACACATTAATTATGTCATAATGTGTTTCATTTCCTTCTTCCTCACTGGAATCTGTACCAAAAGTTTGATCTGGGTCTTTCTTATTCATTACTCTATCTCCAGTACTATATCTCTACTGTATCTTCAATATAGTATTTTCACTACATTAAGTGTCATACCTTTCTTCAAGTCTCAATAAATAGCTTTTAAATAAGTTAATATATAAATGTATCAAAAAAATGAATGAATGAATGAATAGTAAAATTATCCTCATGACACTTAAAAAAATAATGAGCTAAGAGTTTCAAAACACAAAAGTCTTTTACTTATGTCTGAGTATGAATAATCAATATTTTAGAATCACGTTTATTATATTGTTTGTTTGATTACTTGCGAGGTCAAAAGAAGGCTCTGATTATCAATTAAATTAGTACTCCCTTGCATCATTAGCTATAGACCAGCATAACATTTTGGGAAGCAATTCGGCCACAGGTATCAAGAAATGTGCAAATAAATATACCTGCTGGCTCAATAATCCTACTTATAAACATCCTTATAAGCCTGAAGATCACAACAAAATTTTATTTCCTAAAATTAAAATTTGGAAACGACACAGATGTCTGAAAATAGGGAACATATTAACTAGATTGCAGTACATTTATTCAATGGAATAACATGAAAACTAAAACACTTCAAACACACACACATACACTCATACACAATGATTACAACTTTTGAAAATATACATGACAAGAAATGCACAGATAGATTCACACAAAGTATTATATAGTTAATTGACTAAAGTGGTGAAGAGATTAAGGGAGATTATTTCACTCTACTTGCCAAAATGCAATATTATTTTATTTCTATGACTGTATTTATTTTTCAATCTATTTACCTTTTTACCAGGCAGGTCACTATTACTTTTCTTCAAATTTAATTTCTTCCAATTTCATAAATCACATGGCAGATAGGGAAGTTATATTTTTTCTCTTTATTCTAACATGCATCGTCTAAAATAATTCAGTGATGCTACTACACAGCAGGTTGTCTTAGAGTGTGGTAAATAATCTAATGGGAGCATGTAGAGAAATACTCAGAAAGGAATGTTTGTGCCCCTAAATAATGAGAAATATAAAAACAACTAACAGGGAAGTGTTTTTTAGAAGGAGTAAGAATCTTCGATAGGATGATGGAAGATTTTCTGAGGAATTTTGAGTATATTTACTTTTTCTCTTTTATACCAACACTTTTCAGGATATTTTCTGAGAATGATGAGAATTTGATGAAACCATACAGTAGAAGGGATTAGGACTGACATAAAGACATAATGGGATAGGATTGCCCAGTAGTTTTTTTTTTTTTTTTTTTTATTGTAAGAAAGGAATTTTTTTCCTCCAAAATCAAAGATCCTCACTCACATTTTCCTTTAACAAGAGAATTGAAGCCAATTCTGAGATTTTAACCCAACACTTAAAATTATACAAAAACCAGGAAAAAAAGCATTTAAAAATTCCAGGAGAAATGTCTTTCCTTTGCTTCCTAGACTTTGATGACTCAGGAAAAAAATGTGTATGAAAAGAAAACTTTAAAAGTCATGTTTAGCATTCAGCAAGAAACAGAGATCAAGTCCTTCCTTTAAGGATACTTTTTAACAAATGTTTGAAATAAATCTTCTTTCTTAAAATTTTCTATTCAGCTCTGGTGGCAATAGCCATATACATGAGAGACTGATGAGCATTTTGGTTTTGTTTTTTTTATGCTCTTTTTTTAATTGACTAGGTTTCCAGGAACTGTCAGGCCACTGTCCTTCTCATTTCTCAGTCTGACCTAGCTAAATTTTTTCTCTTCTTTAAATATTCATCTGCTTAAAATGTTAAGAAAGTTTACTCATAGCTTCTTGGAAAGTTTTTTTTTTTTATTTCCTCCTCCCTCATTCTCATAACATACAGCCAGGAATTCTCAGGCAGTGCCTCCTGCAGCCAGATCTGCCCATTTGCTCCTGAGCTGGGCCTGTGGCAGTGGGTTACTGTCTCACAAAGACATTTTGTATAGTTTGTTTAACACAAGTTTATCCGTTTTCAGCCCAGCACTTGATACCAAGCCAAAGAGCATAACTTTTTGCATATTTATTGTATGTAAGGGGCACAGCCGCATAGTGTGTGTGACTTTAAGGAACACAGGCCTTTGGATTTATAGCAACATACCTTCTTAGACAGCCGGTTCAGCACACTCGCAGGGCTGGAGGACTGAAAGGCGTAACAACGGTTCCACACCAGATCACTGGCCCTCCGAGCACACAGGGCCCTTATTTAAACTCCCAAGGCAAACAGTGGGATTTTATAAAACTCCAGACGTAATTCTTTTCTCGAGCAAACTGATTCTTCACACTGAGATAGTGTATGATTACCCACAGCAGTGAAATTCTTGGATTTAGATTAGAAATTGGATTATAAACTGCCTCTAGGCAGGTAGAAGTAGCTTTTATCAGTTAGGCCAGATGCTTCCATCCCGGAGGAATAACTGCTGAACAAGTGAGAAGAGGAAGCTCATTTCCCAGGCTGGCCTCGACTGTGTCACATGAAACTTAATGTATATATTTTTTCATTAGTTAGTTGTCTAGGGAACAAGAGCCCTACCAAGAGAATCTGCTGAAGTTAAGCCCAAGAACAAAAGTTTATTTGGCAGCATTGAGTATTATTATAAGCATACATTTAAAAAAATAGTTTTAAAATATTTTCTGTGAGAAACTGATATTGGTGAATTCAAATGATTTTATAATTACATTTCAATATGAAAAATAAAATTTCAGCATGACAAAAAAATCTGTCTTTAAAATATTGACATTGTCTAGGAATATTTTATGAGTTTTCAGACTTTTTCTGGTATACTGTCAGAACTCAAATAAAAACAAAAGTGCTCCAGATGTCCTAATACTTATTTAAAACTTTTTAATGGCAAAAAATTATAAAGAAGAAAAGAACAATAAAGGCAATTGATATTTGTATAAAATATTAGTTTTATGTGCCCAAGGCCTCAAACATTTCAAAGCCTGCTTTGTGTATATGTATGTGAATATTTTGAAACAAAATTTAAGAATCTTCCTGATTTAAGTCTCTTTTTAATTGTTAAATTACAGTTTTTTGGTAGGAAAACAAGTATATATAGTTTCCATTCACAAACAAAACACCGAACTTGAATTTTACTTTTTCTCTTGACCCTTAGATATGCGGTAAAATGTTTTGGGTATAATATTTGTCATCCTCAAAGTCAAGTACAGTCTTCACAAGGCCTCCTAAACTGGAAGAAAAAGAATAACCAGTTTAATGTAGTGTACTGTTTGTTTTTATTTGGGTTTCCCAGTGTTTTTTGTTTAGAATATACATTTGTAGTAGGAGATAAACAAACTCTGCACCACACTGGTAGTATTTGTTAAATCACTTGCAAATCACACAGTTAATTGAAACGAGTTGTTGAGAAACTTTGTTGAAATGAATTCTTAGAATTTGGAGCAATAAATCTTTCACTTCATCTCTCTCAGTAGCCAGCTCACACTAATAAATATACAGACTTCTTTCCAGTCCTTTTCTTCTCAAGATTTTCCAGTGCTAGACAGTGATGCAGCAAGTTCAGTGAGCTGACTCGAGGAGGTTAAAATTATTTTAAACAAAATTTTAGAAAAACAAGAGTTGTCAATTTTGATCTAATGTTCATATTCTGACAAATGTAGCTGTGCAATCTTGGGCAGTCTACTTGAATTTTCTAGGATTTAATTTTCTCACTTGCAAGTAGGGTGTCTGATTAGATTACTTGTTTCAAGCCTTTGTATTTTAAGGCAAGGAAGCACATTATATAAAACTGATAAAATCAAGAACTCCATGATTGGGAAGATTCCATTCCTTGGGAGATGTGGAATTCAGTTAACTTAATGCTTCACTTCTTCCTGCAATTACTCTGCTATGTGAGGGATTTCTTTGGATCAGTTTGAAAACTATTGGGCCAGATATTCTCCAAGGCCCTTACTGCCTCTAATATTCTGCAGTAATAGATACTAGTCTGGAGGGATCTCAAAATTTAGAATTTAAAGCTCAAATGGACCTCAATTTATTTAGGTCAACATCCTCATTTTGAAGATATTAAAATTAAGAATGAATCTTATCAAGTTTCTAGAAGGTGGATCCCTAAACTGCGCATTTTCAAAACGCATTGCAGTCAGACTACCCGGAATGGATTCCATAGAATGCTAGAATTTTATTCTAAAAGAAAGAAAAAGTAGAAGTTACCTGTTCCTTTACCTGCATACACTGTCCAAATTTATTTTATCTCCAGGTTTGTAATCTAAGATTAGGTTGAGGCAGAGAACATGAAGGGTAAACCTGAGAACTCTGAATAGACCATGGGATATTCTCACCTGAAAGACCTGAAGAATGTAGATTCATCCTATGGCTCCCCTAAGGTATTGAATCTGTTTGGAGGTGCAGTATTAGGCTTCCAGACTGAACTGGAACCTAGAATAATCTTGAGTCTCTATTAATCAAATCACGCAGCATACACATTTGGATTTTTCTTAACAAAGGCATTATTGAAATCATTATTGCGAGTTTACAACAGTGGAGATTTTATTCTAGAATATCATGTATGTATAAAAGGTGAATTTCCCTCTTAGATCTTCTTACTATGGCACTACTTTCTTGGAAAGAACAAAGTCTGAGGCTTTACAGATAAGAAGAAGCTGTTAGAATTTCTACTCTGAGGTGCTAAAGTGAAAAACAAAAGCAATTAAATTGGTGAGATTTCCTAAAACTCTGTCAGTGCTTGAGATAGCTCACAAGCCACACACCCCTATGTGTATGTGTGAGATCTTTTTTGTATACAATGTCTTAAACTGGAAGATAAAAAACTAGGTTTCTAATCTCTGTTCCCACCTAGATTCGCTGCATGTCCCTGGGCAAATCAATTAACTTTGGTCACCTTATTTATACATAAAATCAATATGCCAAAAAAGCTATCTCTCAGCCTAAAAGAAATTCTGCGAGAATAAAAATAGACATTTTTAAAAAGATTTGAAACACTATAGCCAAGAAGATATTATGTTAGAGCAATCATATGTGCAAAGAATTTCATGATTACTGCCCAGAAATGGTGAATTTCATCAGTCATGTCTGCCAGCAGGCAGGTTCTATTTTGGAGGACATGATAAGACGTAACAATAAATTTGGAACAGAATGGCCCCAGGGAGAAAATTGCATTTTGAACACCCCTTCTGGACTCACTAATGATAAGCAAATATTATTCCAGTAGAGATTGATCAAAAACCATAAAGGCAGTTTGAAAACTATTTAACCTTGAAGAAGAATAAATTTATTACATTTTTAGGAATGTTCTAGGAAAATATTGTCTAATCAGAATAGTGAAATGTTTGAATCACTTGTTTTTTCTTTGGTTCACTATAGTCATGTCTTTACCAGGTCTCCTTAAGAACAAGGATTTTGTCATCTACAGCACTGCAGATTGTCTTTACACATATACCATGCTTAGTACTTAGCAGGTGCTCAGTAAATGCTAATTCACTGGCATTTTGGCATATTTTATTAACTTAATTGTGAAGAGCTAGTTGGCTGAAGGACAGAACCATTTGATGGTTCGGTTAGGGGTTACACAGGTAGGGTAAGACCAATAATAGGATTACCCAGTTATTGTTCAGAAAAGGAAAAAGCAAGGAAGAAAACAAATTCTTGGACTTTTATGGACATTCTTTTCTTAGGCAGGCAATTTATTATGAAATCTTTCTGAGGTCATAATGTATGAAAATTATACTCTTGTTAATTTACAGATTTGTTTTCTTGAAATTGATGAAAATACTCAATCTTGAGTTCCAATTATACATATATGTAACATATAAATATATATACACACATGAACACATACAAGATTTAAAAGACTTTGCAAGTTCCTAAAAGCACAACTTATATTTGTAATTAAAATCATAGAAGTCATAAAACTTCATTTGGACAGCAGATCATAAATGATATTATAATGATAGGTAATATTTATTGAGGCTTTGCTCTGAGTGCTTTGTTTGCTAATATAATTTAATTTTCACAGCAATTCCACGGCAGAAAGGCACTAGTATTATCCTTATGTTACAGAGGACGAAACAGAGAAACAGAATGCTTAGGAAATTGAGCCAAGATTCTATCACACACATTCTGGCTCGTGGTCTCATGCTTGTAATTTTAGCCATTTCTTGCTTCTTTCTTCCAAGTTAGAGGTATGTGATAAATGGTAGTGTGCAAACTAATCTGAAGGGAAGGGATATTTTCATGCCTTCTGGACAAGTGAATATCCTGGTTTTTAAACTCTATAACACTGGAATACTACAGCAAAATATTTACAGGTTTAGGCAGGTAACAAAATGAGTGAAATGGGTTGAGTGTGGACTCTGGCACACTGGAGAGTGCTGTATAAACTGGGCATTCCCTATCAAGTTCCTGCTGATTCTTGTGCTAAAGGTGTAAAATCATTGATTTGAGAGCTAATTTTTAAGAGAAGCTGGAAATTTGATTTTTATTATGAAATAGTCAAATTTTAAACCATTGGCTAAATTAAAAATAAAATCAAACAAAACAAAACCAAAAACCCTGAAGACCAAACAAATCATACCTGTATACTAGATTTATGTTTGGGCAAGTAGCTTGCAGCCTTTGCTTCAAGGCTTTGTTAGAGAAATGTCTGAATCATTTTATTCAATCTCGCCAATACTTAAGAATTGCCAAATATTGTGGAGGGTTGAAAAAAGGACAGGATATAACTCAGTCCTCAAAGAGCTTTGTGAGTGATAGTTTATAATTCACAGTTCCTGGTTGAAAGCGAAATAAATCAATCTGAATTCTTAAAACAGAAAATAATTATTTTATTAAACGATACTGGGTAGTTAACAGAATCTCTGGAAGGGCCAGAGAACTCATCTGGTGGAGGGCGGTGGACCAATGGCCACGGTCACACACCAGGGAATAAGCTGCAGCTCTTGCTCTAAGGCCCAGCGAGGGCAGCTCCCCACCAATGCCACGATGTTGGTCACTCAGCATTGCTGCTAGAACTTTGGCCCTGCTGCCTCTGGACTGTGGGCCTGTGGGCTGCTACTGACCTCCCCCTTACCAAAGGGCACGACTGCTACTTTTTAAACTAACTGCCTTCCAATTCCAATATTTAAGGTATGTGCCTCAGATTGGCAGAGCCTAATGCTAAAGATGTACGGCTGTTCAGGAAATGAACATCTGTCTTTTTACTCTGCATTAGTGGAATGCCAGCAATGTCCCATAATGCAAGAAAGGAGTTCACACAAGAGGGGTAGCCAAAAAGCCACTAAATATTTAGAAAGCATTTAAATAAAAAAAAGGTAAGCCAATATTTTCTTAAGAGTCAAAATAAGTAGTGCAGACAAAAATTGCTATAGGATTTAGTGAAGGAAATCTCCATAAAGACTACAGAGACGGAGAAAATTTCTAGCAGAGAAAAGAGTTGAAATTGACCTTGAAGAATAAATTTGGATTGGCAGAGATCAGAGGGTGAGGAGAAGAAGGAGATATTCCCAGGGAGGCTGAAAGTGTGAGCAGAGTTAGAGCTGATGATTACCTAGATACTGGGGCAGTCAAGAATACTTAATGAAATCAGTAAACATTAATTGAGTGATTACCGTATGCCAGATTTAAAAGGCAGTGGGAACTGGAATAGAAAATATATCATTACCAAATTGTAGAGTTCCTATGACGAGAATTTTAAACTGATCATAAAATGGGCAGAAAAGAGCCTGGTGTCAACCGACCAGGAAATAACTTGTAGCAGGCTGAACTTCTTATAAAGGCATGAGATGATGATAGTCTTAAAAGCTCAGCTCTCTCTTGCCTTCTTTGACACATTATCACGGATTATGCAGACACCTGTAGTAAATGCTGCTTTCTGTTCGTTTATACAACAACATTCTTTTTTTTTTTTTTGTACCATAGTATCAATGCAGGTTTACTAGGCTATCCAGTTATCTTTATGTTTATCACTTGTAGCATTATGTCTGCCTGTTAGGTGGCTTCTCCCTTGTTATTATTTCCGCAGATCTCCCAGTGCAGGGAGACTTACAAGAAACAGGGGTGTGATGTTCCCAGATCTTTCTCATTGAACCTCTTTCTAGTACTGACTGGGCACCAATGCATGTGGTTTCTAAATCTTCAAAGAAACAAAACCTTAACCATTTTCACTGTGTTGAAACTATAGAAAACATAAAGAGTTAATCATGCCTGGTGACTCATGAAATCAACAATATCTGTGGTTGTATAAAATGGGTATTGGTATTTTCCAAAAACTTGGAGTAAATGCTGTGAAAAACTCTGGAGATATCAGTTTTCATAAATAAGTAATTAAATTCATGAAGGTGTAAGAAACTGGTCAAATGCTTCAAGCCAAGTAGTATCACAAAGATAAACCTGATAAAGAAAGGGAGGTTGGAAGGAAGAAAGAGAGAAAGAAACTCTACATTAAAGACTTCAGTACTGTGCTTGGGTGCAGGAGAGATTTAGGAATAAGATTGTAGTTTGAGTTATTAAAAAAAAAGCTAAAGAAGAAAGAATGCAAATAAAATTTAATAGTGATATCCTAAAAATGAAAGCAAGAAAAGGAACTTTATCCCTGGGTTTCAAATTAAAAACAAAAACTATCTCATTCTTTCATAATTATCTAATGGGAATTTGCAATTTAAAAGCTATCATTGAACTGAAATTAATCTTGGTTCTATTAATGAAAGTGGTAAGTCTGAGCAAAATAAGACTGGGAAAGCTAAGGGAATATGTACTTAGAGAGCAACCTATATGAAGCTTTCACATTTGTTTTTCCTTGTTAATGTAATTGCAGCAGTGAGAATAGTTGAAATAAGGCATGCTATCACAACTCATTTCTATGTTTATTTTAAAAAGTTAGAATTAAATATGAATACACTCACTCTACATGCTTATCATGGCATTTTTATAGAATGTTATGGCTGAAAAAGACCTTGGGTATCTATAATATCATCTGAATCTGTGCATATGTGTTTTAATGTGTTTGCGTCAAACCTCTTTTACCATAGTACATACTCTTAGGGGTTTTAATACTATTTTATCATTTTTGAATGATATAGGAATATGATTTTTAGAAAAAAGTATTTATATCAGTTTAGAATTATTAAAGCTGATATTTAAGGTTTTAGCATTAACTTTAATAGTACTTAGCAAGTAGCATACTCTAGTTGATTAATTTTTAAGTAATTATGTAAGAAAAAGCTTGACTTATTGATAAACCTTAAAATGGTGTTATATCAAGACTGATTTCAGGGCCAGAAATATAATAAAATAAATATTACATTTTAATAAAGATTTGCAATATTAAAAATGAACACACCTAACATTGTGAGCTGCTGGTTTACATTTAAAAGAATCTCTTCAGATTTTGTGTATTTTGTGTTCTGTTGATAACTGATAAGATGAAAGAGAAGATTTCAGGATATTATTTCCTTTTCTTTTTTCACATAAAATGCATTGTGGTTATGAATAGTCTTTATTTCCAAATATGCTATGTTCAGCACCATATTTTATCTGTTTTAATATTTGTTTTTTAATTACTACAAAAATTATGATATACTATGTGAGGGTCTTTAATTGATGGATGCAATTTATGGATTTAATGAAGATCTTCTTCAGGTGAATTTGCAAAATAATTATTTATTGTTCAATAGAAGCATTCCTTATGATTATGGTATTTAACTAATGCCCATTAGGCTATAAATTATCCTAGATGTGACTAAGAATCAAAACAATTTAAAACTGCATGAGTGAAACACCATGGCAGCTAGAGGAAGAGAGAGTGAGGGCATGCTGGCTAATCAGATTCCCACTCCCCATGGTGCCTATTCAAGGTGTCTTCAGAGGTTATTTAATTATAAAGGGGAAAATAGTTATATTTTGTTTGAGAAATTGAATCGAAAACAGATTCCACTACGACTTAAACACAAATTTTTGCGAATGAGACAGTTAAGAAGCATAGGTGAAGACAATGGAGTTTGGAGAAGTTTGTGAAAGACCAAATACACTGAACAATTAAAGACATGATTTTATTCAGGCATTGCAATATGGACAATGTGCATTAATGAGGAGCACTTCAAAGAAAAGGAAGAAGGCTTAGAGTTTTACAGAGGCAAGTGAACTGGGGAGTTATCTGCAATCCATATGGGAATCCCAAGGATGGATGGAGATGGATCTTACATTCGAGGGCAGGATAGTCCTTTATAATTTCCCAAAACATAAAAATGCAGGGCAATTTCTTAACTATCACTAACTACTTCCAAGGAGCACAGAGGTCAGGTAAAGTTCAGCATTGTCAATCTCTCTCTCTCTTTTTAAAAACTAACATTATTCATTGCTAAACAATTCAGAGGTGACCATAAACTTCCTTAGTGGGGTGAAACAAGGTTTGAGAAATAGTCTTTCAGGGGTTCATGCTGTTGGTGTTCACATAAAACCAGTTAAACAATCCATTGAGAGATGGGGGCAAAGGTGAGCTCTTTTAGGAACTTCAAGATCAGACATCTAAAAGAGGGATATCTAAAATGACAAAGAGAAATATTAGTATAAAAGATTGTATGTAAGTAAAGAGCCAGGAGCTGAACCATGAGGATAACAAACTCAGTAGATCCCAAGAGGTCAGAGGATGAAAATCTTTTGGCTATGCAGCACTGCTCTTTGTATTTCTTGACACTCTTGAACTAGGATGTCAATGTTCTTGGTGATGTTGTCCAAGCTCTTGTAGAAGGGCATGAATGACCCCACCATTTTGTCTGACTTCCTTTGTGTTCTAGGTAGAGACATGTCCAGGGAGAAATCCAGCCCATGCATGGTCTGCTGTGGTAATATATATTTGGAGGTTTATATCTCAGGGCTTCTTGAGATCCTGGGAAAAGGAACATGATACAAGGCAAGAAGAATCTGTCCACTCTGATTTTAGTTTTTAGTGAGGCCAAGTCAAGCAGGAGATTGAAAATTGGAGATATTACTTTGAAAGGTTGTACTGAGTCAAAATTTTAAGTTATCGGAAGATCTGGAAGACTATATTCAAACTTTTCTGTGACAAAACAAAATTTATGTTTACATAAAGTTGGTCAGAATAATGATTCAATTTGTTAAA
>CAUYSK010073678.1:0-33094 GCA_963575035.1 Avahi laniger | reverse complement strand
TTTATTTTATTTTATTTTATTTTTTTATTATTATTCCAAGGTATTGTGAGGGTACAAACATTCTAGTTACACTTTATGTCTTTGCCTCACCCAAATGCAGGTTAAAGGCGTGCCCTTCCCTCCCTTTAGTGTGAAGGTCCTAATTAACCATTAACATCTGCGTTCCACCTCGGTTTCTCTCTGGCTCCACGGCCTGGAACACAGAAGCGGTAACTTTGATAGAAAAGACATGATTGGGAAAGTAGCACCTTGAAAGGACGTCTTAGAAGGGAATCCAGGGTCTCTGAGGGTAAGTGCAACCTCAAGAACTGAGCCAAGGGGAGGATGGAGAATTGGGGTAGGAGAAAGGAATGGAGTGCTTAAAAAATAAAGCAATTGCATTGCAGATCTGCACAGAGTTACTCTGCCTTTCCAATTTTAAGCTTCAATGAAATGCTTAATTATAATTAATTATTATTAATTGGCATTAGTGGAAGTATAATGACTTTTATTTAAATTTGAAGATGTTCTTTATTTTGTCAAGTTGAAGATAGTCTTGTTAATTTGTCAAAGTTTTGTAATAATGTCATTATAATTTGACTCTAGGTTCCTTATTAGAAGGCAATGTGACCTAGCCTGTGAACTCCTGGATAACAGGATCTGATCTCTCTGCCTCATGCTCCCTCCCTGTGCCCAAGGTCCTGCCCCCGCCCTGTTCTGTGCTTGGGCTTTTCCTCTCCCCTGGGTGCTTTCACCCTCCAGCTATACCTATTGGAATCCTTCGGAGCTGAGCCCACACTTTATTAGCCCAGGAAGTTTCTTGGGATTTCTGTGCCATGTCCTGAGCAGCACTTACTTATTTGTCTCTCATGCACTCCATTCCCTCTCCCTTGGCACAGAATTAAGGGTGTCCTTGCCCTTTCACTCCACTCCCTGCCTCCTCCCCCTGGCTGGGTGAGGTGCAAGAGAGACTTGTCTTCCTCATCCTTGCATGTTCCAACAGGAGCTTAGTAATGGCTGTTGAATTGGATTGTATGCAACAGGTACATGGTGCATTTCTGTGGTAATTTCAGGAGTCCCAGAAAGGAAATATCCTCCTCGCTAACTGATGTCTGAAACCTCCCTTAGAGTCTGTGTAAGGTTTTATTTCATCTCAGAGTTAATGCTTGCCAGATGGCTATGAGGTTTCTAGCTCTCCTGGGAATATCAGAATTATAGATCAAGCATCCTAACCACGAAGATCTAAGGTGCTCTATATTGAAATAAATGCCATTTACCTAAAAAGACACACTGCTTTCCATATTCCAGACACTACACTGAGGGGTCATGGGGTGTAGTTATCAGTCCAGCTTGGGCTCTGGAACCAGCCTGTCTGGGTTCTTATTTGAACTGATTTGTTGCCTGTTAAATGGGTTAATATTCATAAAGTGCATGAAGCAGGGCTGGGCATGTGCTTAGTGCTCAGCATGTGTGGTTGTTGCTGTTGTGTTGTTGTTATTGCTGTTATCTATCTGATCTCAATATGACTGTGCCCCTTTGGGCAGCCTCTTCTCTTGCTCTGTATCCACCATGAGATCAAATTCAGCACTTCACCGTGTCCCTTCTTAAATAAAATTGAACTCCAAAAGTCTTGGTGAGAAATTCAGAATTTATTGAAGATTTCTTAAAGAAATCTGGAAAATAATATTGCGTACCACAAAGCAAAACGTTAAAAAAAATTCCTTTTTAAAGTATCTCTGTTCTTTCCCTAAAGTTCCTCTCTCAACATTAGGAATCGTGTCACTCCTCCCTGCCCAAATATTCTCCCACCCTGTTTGGTGGCTTCTCCAGCAATCCAGACACACCCTCTTTGGGATTTACCCTCCTTGGAAGGTAGGGATAATAGAGTACAAATAATCCTTTCCCCTCTCACTTGTAGAATGTTAATTAAAAGAAAGTGCTATTAATTCCATTTGTCAAAAGTTAAGCATGAATGCTAGATACCCAGAATTCCTGGGTGACCCCAGCCTAGAAACTTACTCAGTTTACCTGCTGTGACTAGTGGCATGCTGGAGCTGATTCACACCAGCTCATGAGAACTAGTTGTGTGCCATCTCTTCCCAGCTTTGCTTTTAGTGCTGCCATGTTGGTAACTTGAAATCTGCCATGATGGGAGCATTTACGCCACTGTAATTGGCAAAAGCTACAGACCACAGCTTTAGCCACCTTAGAGAGTGAGTTGTTAAATATTTACCAGCACACCATTGCTGTAGCTGTTGGCCCTACATCTTTCTCTGGCTGTCATGAAAGACCTCAAAGGTGTACTTCATGGCTTTCTGCACTCCCTGCCCCCAAATTCCTGATATTCTGTCACAGGCACTAAGTCTAGGTGGCTAGGAGAATTGTTTTCAGTTCTTTAAGCTCTAAGCCAGTCCAGCAATTTTCTCTCTTCCTCTTTCTCAGCCTTACCACTGTTTGTTTTCCTGGAATCTGAGTTCTTCTTTCCTAGTTGATGGGCCTAGATCACACCTCAGCCTGGTTCAGGGTCACTTTCTATTTTTTTTTTTTCATTTAAGGTCCCAGCGTGGCACATGGCAGGGGCCTCATCAGTTATGACACAGACTGTGCAAGATTTGATCACAGGGATATGTCAGATGATGATGCTGGAGAAGTTGCATGACTACAAGGATTGGTCTTGCTACAGTTAAGGTTTCTGCCACAGCTGGGCTCTCACTGCAGTCAGCAGTCAGCGGTTCTGCACTGTGGCTGCACAGTCAAATCCCCCGAGTTTCAAAACTTCCAGTGCTCAAGCTGCACCCCAACCAATTAAATCAGATGAGACCCAGGTGTCATCTTGCCTCTTAAGATCTAAATAAGATTGACTTGAGTTCCTATTCCTCAGGGAGGGCCCAGGATGCTCCCTGTGGACTATTAATTTTATATTTCATGGTCACCTCTGCTCCAGTTAAACTAGTTTGTGATCACATATTTAGTTTTGTGATTATTTGATTCATTCAATTGTATGCTCAGGAGGACAGGGATTATCTTTTTTTTTTCACCACTTAGACCAAATGCTTCAAAAACTCATACTTGGCACATAATAGGTGCTGGATGGATGGTTGCTGAATGCGGATGGGGCATCTATGGGAAGAAATGAGACTGGGCCTCAGAAAGAGGCTGCAACCAGGAGTGAAAAAATGGACCCAGACATCTTACGTAGGTGTCTGCGGCTCCTTTCCCTCTCTCTGCAGACTACCCTTCTGTGCTTCCCAGTCTTCTCAGTAGGTAAGAGAAGCCACCATGCGGCTCCTTAGTTTGTATCACCAGCATTAAAGGGACCAACTCAGACTGCTGCAGACTCTCTCAGTCCTGATTCCCAGGTGAGAGCATAAGATTGGCTCAAATTCATCCAGGTGTCCAACCCTGGTGCAATCATTACTGCCAAGAGGACAGTAAAAATATAGATGCCAGGAGCCTTGTGAGTACATGGTCCACCTAGGGAGTCACAGTAAACTGGGCAGATACTCCCAAAGGTGCTCACGATAGCCTCTATAGAACCACTTTCAAGAACAGAAATGAACCTCTGAGTGGTGATGAGGAGCTGGGAGAATGAGGGGGAAGAGATAGGTGGGCCCAGGGAGCCATGTGAAAGCAAGGAAGTCCCACCAGTCAAGAGGGGTGTGGGTTGTTAGCTTGTTTCCCTGGACCAGATTCTTAGGCTCTAATCCCAAGGGCCTGAAAAGGCCAAATATTCCCAAGACTGATTTCCTGGCTGCCTTTAAGCCTCTCATGCCAGTGGAGGGGAGAAAAATCAGATGGACCGGTGCCCAGTCTGCAAGAGAGGAGTTGGCTGGCTCTGGAAGGGGTTGGCATTGTCCAGACCTTGTCCAGCTAATATGAAACTGTTGACAGTGGGGGAGGGTGGAAATCTGAGAGACAGAAAGAGAGAGGGAGAAAGAGAACCATATGAGGCCTGGAGCTCTCAGGGCAGTTTGCTGTGTAATAAACATGCCGGGCAGTGAGTTCCCCACCATGGTGTGAGCTCCGAGGGGGAAGAGACCTGGTCCTGTTCTGTAAATAGCAACTTATTAAGTGCCTATTGAGGCCATAGAATGTAATAGTGAATAAGACAGTCTCCTCTGTCATCATGGGACATAGTCTAATGGGAGAATTAGGCAATTATAGGACAATGTGGTTGGTGAAGCTCTAGGAGAGGCATCCAGTGCCAAGGGGGCACACGGATGGGCTACCAACCCATAGATGTCAGAAGGGGCTTCCTGGAGGAGGCAGGATTTAAGCTGGTACAAAATGAATAGGATTTATCCAGGTGGATGAGGGCCATGATGGGAAGCATGGGGACTAAGGTTTCAGGCAGAGAGAATGGTGTTCACAGAAGCCTACAGATGAAGAGAGCATGGGGTTGTTCAGAAATGACAAGTTGTTCAAAAGTCTGGAGCATTGGCCATCAAGTCCTAGCAGTAATACTGTGCATGCTGTGCTAGTCTCTCATTGTTTTGTGGATGGGAACCTGTGTTCCCCATGTGTGGAAGGCATCCCCAGAGATCATGGGCTTTGATGTCTATAAGAGAAGGACACAAAGGAGTCACGTCTCTTGGGCTGTTGTTGTCTCCTCTGTAAACCCTTCGGAACAAGGAATGGAAAAGCAATTTTCAGATGGAAGGGGGTATATCACTGCTTCTCTTGGATCCTGCTGTAGTTCTCTGGGGTCCTGTGCCTGCAACACTCTTTGGATTATTGAATTGTTGATTTGACCAGAGTTGTTTTCTAGGTCTACACTCCAATGACCTATCGTATGCATGGCCTGTTCCACCCTGTGCCCTGGCAGTGACAGTATCATCCCCACAACCTGCCAAAGAAAGCCTAGGTCCTCCAGTGTACACTTGCTCTGGGTGTGAGGATATTCCCACGGTGACATCTGTGGCCCCATGGATTGCCAGGGTGGGTTGCTGGGCAGGTGTCTCCTCTCTCTCATGCTGCTCTGTTCATGCCACCTCTTAAGCTGTGGAACAGATGTAGAGGGAGCCAAGGGGAAAGAAGACAACCTTCTGTGTAGAGGAGGCATGGTCTTTAGTCAAGGCTGCCTGAGTACCTGTGTGCTCTGCAAGAGTCTCATGACTGCCTGGGCCCTGGTTTCTTTATCTGTACCACAGGAAGATTAGGCAGATGCTCTTTGTCTTGTTTGCCCATGTGCTGCCTAAGAGTCCAAAACAGGCTGGGCACAGGAGGGAGCGTGTCGGTAGAAGGAGCTGAGAAGAGTGCTCTGGGCAGGCCAGGGTGGCAGACTCAAGTCACAGGGAATCAGCTACAGAGAATTGGAGTGCATCCTGATTGCTCCTGGATGGGCACAGTCCTCTTACAGTCCCCTGCATGGCTCCTGTGTTCCACCCGGCCTCCGTGGTCAAGGCTGTGCAATCAACCCTCCAGTCTCAATTCTTTCTCTGTTGCCCTTGACAGCCCCATGAGCTGACTCAGGGACCTTTCCCACCCCCTCTGAATGGCTGCCTACATCTGCGGAGTGACTTACACTTGTTGTGTCTGGTCTTGTAATAAAATTTTCCGTACTTTATCTCACGGAGTCCTGATGAAATATCCTCTGAAGCAAGTTCTGCCTGGAACGTGCTTCTCCTCCTCTTCACGTGGCTGGTTTGTTCCCATCATTCATGCATCAGCTCAGTTGTTCCGTCTGATGTTTCACCATCCCGTCCCCCCATCACTTTGCATCACACCATCCTGCTTTATTTCCTTTCTAGCATTTATTATGGAAATTATCCTACCTAATTCTTAATTGCTTGCCATGCCCCCCTAGAATGTAAACTCCCAAGAGCAGGGAGCTTGTCTGTTTTGCTCACCACTGCCCCAACCCTCCCCAGCCTCTGGAAGAGTGCCTGGCATACACTCGGTGCTCATAAACATGTTTTGAATGAACTGATGCTATCATCACCATGTCAGATATGAGAACACTGAAGCAGAGAGGGGCTAATAACCTGCAGTTGATACAAAGGCAGAGCTGGGGTTCAAACCAAAGTTGCCTGGCACCAAAACAGACACCCTTAACCCCGAAACTGTGCTGGCCCCGTGGTCGTGTGGCCTTTTCCCACCGGATTTCTCTCACTAGGCTGAAGTGGGCTGGATTATTTTTCAACTTTGGCAATGCCACTTAACTGGTGCCGGGCCTTTCTTTTCTTGACATGGAACATGATTTCCTGGAACTGTGTCTTTTATTTCTCCCTGCCTCCCCTCTGTGTAAATAGTCCTTGGTGAGGCTGAGCACTTTTTTTTTTTTTTTCCTCACTGGCCTGGAAATGGCAGGAACTAGCATGGTGTTTCTCTCTCCATGAGTCTGACTTTCGAGAGGGCCTCAAATTTATCATCACTTTGGGTCTTAGATATCATGGCACCGAGAATGAATGAGAGCGTGGAGATTTGATTCCTTGGGAAAAAAAAACTCTGGAGAGAAAAAGAAATGAAAACCCAGAGCTGTTTTTCTCAGTCATTTTTAAAGGGAAGCATAAAAATAAAAAGTCTTGTTCTACCAAAAAAGCTCTCTAAGGATGAAAGAACAACACAGTCACATATAGAATCGGGTAAAGAAAGCAAGAACAAAACATGAAATTCTATCCCATTTCTGGGGAGAATTAGAGGAAAAGGGATGTGTCTAGTTCTGCCCTTTCTCAGATTTTATAGCTTTGGCATATAAATAAAGAAGGGATTGAAAGAGAAGGGAGAGGGGAATGAGAAAAAAAATCTAGACTTCCAAAAGATATCGAGAAGAGATGTGTGAAATCGTGACTGCAACCTCACAATGTTTGTGTCTCAGAAAATATGAGGCTAATCCCAGCACCGCAGCGCCTTACGCTGCAACTGCAAAAGACCGGCAGGGGAAGCTCAAAATGCCTCGAACACCTCCCATCTCATGTTTTTTTCCTTATCTTATACATCCGTAAGTCCTCTGTCCCCTGCAAAAGTCAGTCTTGGTAAATGCTTTAAGTGAGTCATTATTGAAATACATTTCTATATTTAAAAATTTCTCTCACGTTGAAACATGAAATCCCTTAAATAAGAGATAAAATCCCAAGGAAGTCTGCTTCAGAAATAGAGCCTCCCACGCTTTTTTCTTTCCTTTCTGTCTTTTCTGCTAGGAGAAATTTCTTTAAAAAATAATCTCAGGAGGCTATATTGCTTGAAACCAAAACAAGCGGCTCAGTCGTCTTCGCTGGAATTCTGCCGAGGAGACAGATAAGGCCCCGGACGTCATTCCCTTGGTGTTGCTGCTGGAGCTGGCCGGGGCAAAGGCTCTGAGATGCTTAGTGTGGCGGACTGGAAATTGGCTTTCCCTCGTCCTGGGAGTGTGCATAGGGCACTTGAGATCAGGTATACGCAGGAGGCCTTGTAGAGATCGATGGTCTCCCGAGTGACTTCTAACTTTTTTCAGTCTCGTGGAAATAGACTCTTCAGGTGACATGAAGGAAGAGCAGGGAGTTGTCTGTTCTTTGTATCTGGGAATGAGCTTGGCAGTGCATGAAGCCACCGGATAAACTTGTGTGCCTTTCCAAAGTGTACTGTTTAGGATTTGGGAACTTTATTTGCTTTTTGTTAAAATAAATATTAATATATAGGCATACTGTAGAGTAGAAGGCAAAATCATGTGGACTTTTAAGGTGAAAGACAACTTCAAGGAAAGGATGTGCTGCTTATGGTGGGAAATTTGGGGCTCTACCTTCCTCAGAGGTCACCAGCTTCCATGGGTTTACGCTCCTGTGCCATTCCAGGCCACTGGCGTGCTGGAGAAGCATTAACACAATCGACGACATGAGTGTCTCTAGAATAAAGTGTCAATCAGACAGGAAAGAACTAGTCAGTGTGGGCCAAAGAGGAGAAAGCTGGCAGTGCCCACCCAAGGTACTGTCCAGGGGCAGGCTTTTCCCTAGAGTGAGGGAGGTGCCTCAGGCTGTCACCGCTCAAAACCATCAAATATTTAAATCGTATTTCTAAAAAAGACTGTCTTTCTTCTGACTTCCTGCTCTCCCAGCAACCTTCTATTGTAATTTGGTCATCCACGTATTTTTCCTGCAGTGACAACATCCAGCCTTCTTGGTGGTTGTATTTGTCACTGTAAATGAGTGGTTTTCAATTCGGGATGATTTTGGCAATGTCCTTACAGGGGACATTGGGCAATGTCTGGAGACATTTTTGGTTGTCAGACTCGGGGGAGAGATGTGACTCTGGCCTCTAGTGGGTAGAGGCCAGGAGTGCTGCTACACATCTTAAAATGCACAGGATGTCCCCTACTCCCCGCCAGCCCCAACAATGAATTATCCGGCACCAAATGTCAATAGTGCTGAAGTGGAGAACCCCTGATGTAGAGGACAAATGATATCCCAGTTTGTCCATCAGTCTCTTGTGAGCTTAGTTTGAATTTGCTGCTGAGAGACTATAAACCACTCTCGGGGGATGATGTCATTAAGCCCCAGCCTGCTGAGCTGAAGACCAATCTCTGGACGGTGCTGAATTCTCTGATTAGGACTCTTGACAGCCAGTTTGTCTCCCTTGCCCTGAAAATTCTTTCAACTTTCTATTGTCATCTTTAAAAATGTTTTTATTTTTCTTTCACTTTAAAAGAAATTCAGTAAGTAAAATGTGAATACACAATGTAAAATTTTAGATAAAAAATGATGGGCAACCATTCTCATATATTTGCACTCACACAAACACATATAGATTTTTTTTAAAAAAACATGCATAAGACCATATTCTGTATTATTATGCTTGCTTCTTTGCTTATCAGAGATCCATGACAAGACAAAGAGATCTGCCTAATTCTTTTCGACTGCTGCACGTGGTCTGTTTATGTTGTAGTTGATGTAACATTTCTTTATCGATGGGCATTTAGACTGTACAGTTTTCTGTTATTCTGAACATGTATGTGAGCATCTTTGTCCATATATTCTTGTGCACATGTATAAATGTGTCTGGAAGGTGAAGTTGTGAGTTAAAAAAATTTGCATTTGAACTTTTCATAGATGCTTCCAATTGCCCTACCAAGGGATTAAACCAGTTTACACTCCAACCAGCAGTGAATGAGTGTCATTCTCATATCCTCAACAACACTGGATTTTCTCAGTCTAGAAATTTTGCCAATCTGATGAGTAAAAAAGTTGATGTTTTACTGGTTACTAGGGAGGTTTACACAACTTTTTAAATGCATAAGGCCATTTGGATTCTTCCTGTTTTCAAATCCCTCATCTCATGAGAAAGAATAGGATTCACTTGTCAGCCCAGACTTCTGGGGATCTAGGTTCTAGGAGACTAAAAATATTCTCCAGTCCTCTGGCCCCTAAAATAACCCAACTCTAGCAAAGCAGAGGCAGGCAAAGGATTTCTCCTTGTGTTTGGACCCCTGGGCTCTGCTTTGGCCTTCACCTGGCTGGAGCAGGATGATGGATGGGTGGGGAGATTTGAGGGGAGTCTTTTGGGTCCCAAACCTTTAGGCAAGTAGAAGTAACTTCAAATTATGGCCTTCCAGACTTCAGACCCCACCCCCAAAATCCCCCAAAGAAGAGATCGTACTTGTGGTTTGTACTTCTTTCTGCATAGCCTTGAGTAATTGTCCTTTACTTCCATGTTGCCACTGATTACATTTGTGTTGTAGTATAGTCATTTACATTTTTGTCCCCCCTCTTAATCAGAAGTCCTTGGATCTCAAGGCTTAGCACTGTGTCTTCTGGTACTTGTAGCTGTTCAATAAATGTTGGCAAAGAGGTGTTTCTCTCCACCTACAGTAGAAGGATCTTTGACTAGAGGTTCTCTGAGATACTTCTTGATGGTCACCACCTTCACTCACCATGACCAGGGTCAGGAGGACAATACTTTGAAAGCAGACCGGGTAATTTCCTGGTAGGCCGAGTCACGAGATAGAAACTTCAGTGGGTTTCCATTTTCTAACCCTGGAAAAGTGACAAGAGGACTATCTTTTATTTCGATTTGTTTTGCTTTTCTGCAGAACATAATCTAACCCCAAATTTCTTCCTCATCAGGCCATTGCCAACAAACAAAATTCACTATTAGGCATGCATGGTCTTGGCTTAATAAAAATAATTCCTTTATTAAAATAATATAATTTACTTGTCCATCTCCCCAGCTCCTAGTAGCACTTCCTCTCTGCTTCCTCTTGGTAGGCTTTTTTTAAATTAAAAAACATTTTAAGGGAAGGGGCTTTGGCACTTTAAAAAGTTTCTGAAAAAGCTAAAAATGATGATGAAGTATCACATTAGACAATGATTCAGATACTTAAGTTGAAGAAATAAAAAACACTGTGGCCAGAGACATGCGGGTATAAGTTTTAGAGCAATTAGTTTTGCGAGTCACCAAATAGAATCTCAAGATGGTGAGAGCAGAAATTCAAGGGTGGTATTTGTTTCGGGACATTAAGAACCGTCTCTCCTGTGGAGATGCAGCTGGAGCCGTGAGATGGAGCAGTACCTGTGGCAAAGGGGGTGCGCAGGGGGCTCCGAGGAGGATGCCCAGGCTCACGTTTGGCTCCACCGTTGCTAGCTGTGTGATCTTGGGCAGGTTATTCAGCCTCTCTATATCTCAGTTTCTAAAGGAAATAATGAATTTAGTATAGTGGTCAGCACACAATGAGCCATTATTATTATAAATCTTCTTCATTTTATTAATATTACGGAGGCAGTTAACACCAACAGTCTCTTTTGTGTACAATTCAGTACTCCTTGGCGCAGAACTGAGGATTAGTTGAACTTGGCTGGATAACTGTTTAGTGACAGAGTATTTAAATTACTTAGATGGGATTTGTTCTAACATTTATTGCGTTGTTGCAAGAAGAAATTGAGATTAATAAGGTTGCATTATTTACTGAGTAAAAAGCAACTCTATATTTGGTTTTAATTTTTAATCTTGTATTTTAATCTAATATTTCCTTTTTTGATCAACAAAGTAATATTGACTCATTATAAAAAACTATGGGGCTGGGCGCGGTGGCTCACGCCTGTAATCCTAGCACTCTGGGATGCCGAGGTGGGCGGATAGTTCTGAGCTCAGGAGTTTGAGACCAGTCTGAGTAAGAGCGAGATCCCGTCTCTACCAAAAAAATAGAAAGAAATTAATTGGACAGCTAAAAATATATATAGAAAAAACTAGCCAGGCATGGTGGCACATGCCTGTAGTCCCAGCTACTTGGGAGGCTGAGACAGGAGGATCGCTTGAGCCCAGGAGTTTGAGGTTGCTGTGAGCTAGGCTGATGCCACGGCACTCGCCCCAGGCAAGAGAGTGAGACTCTGTCTCAAAAAAAAAAAAAAAACAAAACAAAATTATGGAAAAGTTATTGAAAAGAAAAAGAAAATTCCATGATCTCATCAGGAAAAGACAACCCCTGTGAATGCTTTGATAGCCTCTTTCTAGGCTTTTTCCTAACGTAGACATTTTTCTTTATTTGTTTGAGATCAAGCACTATATGCATGGTTTTGCATGTCCCTTGTCGTTTCTGCATTACATTATGTCACTGAATTTTCCCATAGCTTTTTTGTGAACACCATGTTTAACAGCTGTCTCATATTCCATTGTATCGATGAGACATGTTTTACTTGGCCATTTCTTTACTGTTGGACATGTAAGTAGCTTCCAATTTTTTTCTGGTTATAAGTAACATTAAGATGATTATTTTTATACATAAATCATTGTCCATATTTCTGATTGCTTCCTCAAGACAGATGCTTTGAAGTGGCATTTTTGGGTCAAAAGGAATGTCAGAGTGATTTTCAGAAAACTTATACCAATTTATATTCTCCGTTGGTTTTTATCAAGGGTGGGAATTTTACAGGTTCCATTTATGTGTCTTCCCAAATTCTCAGGTCCTTGTTTCATCTCTCCCTCCACAACCACTCAGACCTTCCTCCTTTCTCCCCTTGCTCGCCTGGATCTGACCGGGCATCATGTTGGCATCATGTCATTCTAGAAAGGAATGCATGGTTATCGACCTAAGGCCTGGAGGGTGTTGAATGCTAGAGATATCTCAGGGCTGAGGATGATACATTTTCTCACATTCCCCAAGGACTCTAAGATGCAGCGGAGTGAAGAAGGAGGTGGGTCCGAATGCTAAAGAAGGCCTGAGGCTCACACACACACAGTGATCCACAACTTCCCAGCCCTCTCTCCCTACTTCCAAGCTTACCTGGGAAATAGTCAAAAGGGAAAAAAAAATTAAGAATGATCGTCTTCTCTCCCTTCCTCCCTTCCTCTCTTTCTTTTTTCCTTCATTTATTCATTCATTCATTCATTCATATACTGAATACCTATTAGAAATCAGGCTTCCTGCTAGACACTGGGTTAACAGACAGGTGAGAACAGGTGTGCCAGTCAGGATTCTTTGTTACAAGCCCCAGAAGCTGACTCTAGCTAAACTTATTTGTAAAAGGGCCATGTCTTAAGGATAGCAGTCACTTCTCAAAGTTGGTAGGAAGCTGGAGAACTGGGCTTGGGCAACAGGCAGGGGCCAAGGGAGCCAGGCTGCAGAGAACACAGCCGAGGGCCCGCCCTGGGAGCAGCCTGCTGGTTAGGACTCATGGCTGGCACCACCCCACTGGTACCATCTCCCCAGTGGCTAGAGCACAAATAAGCTCTGGATGAACCTGCCTCGTGGCTTTCCTGCCTCCAGTTTTTAAATTCTGGGTGGAAGCCTCTGACTGGGTGAGGCCAGGTCATGGGATTATGACCACTGCAGAGAGTGTGTCTGGCTCCCTTGGCTTCCGTAGGGAGAGGCAAGACCCTGCCCCTCACCAACTCGCGTTCCATTGAGGATTTTCCCAAAATAAGTGGGTGTTCAGATTCTGGGACTTCTGCCAGGCCCGTGCACACAGGTAAATGGCAACACCTCAGGTCTCTTTGCTATCACATGCCTCACTGTTTAGTGGGAGAAGCAGAAGAGTAAACAGATGACTATCTGTTGCATACAACAAGATGCAACAAGAGTGATGGGTGCCTAATTCCTCATTCCAGGTGGGGAAAGAGAAAACTGAATAGGTAAGGGGGATAATTAAGAGGAAAAATTTGGAGATTCATTGGAAGTGGGAGGTGATGGAGAGCAGAGGAGATAGAGAGGAATCGAGCTAGGAAAAGAATAGTGGAGGGAGCCAACAAAATGGAAGACACAGGATGAGGCCCAGGTGTAGAAAGGAAGAGCAAGAGTTTGGTTTTATGCATGCTGAGTCCAAGAGAGCCCAAGTGGAGATGTCCAAAGGTGGCCAGATGTGAGTTCATTCATTGATTCAACAGATATTTATTCATTACCAATAATGCTCCAGAAACTGTTCTAGGTGCTGGAGACACATCAGAGAGAAGAGATGACCATCCTTGCCCTCACGGAGCTTACATTCGAGGGGAGCTCAGAGCAGGAGCACAGGAAAGCAGTCAGAGCTGGACATCTAGATTTGGGGTTCATCCACATGGAGGTGGTTGGGACAACCTGGAAGAGTGTAGAGGGAAGAGAAACAAAGGGGGCCTTCGACGGAACCTGGGACACACAGGATTTAAGGAGGAAGAAAAGCCAGCAAAGGGGGCTGAGATTGAGCCACCACCTCCCATCTGTGGCCTCTCTAGTTCTGGAAGCTGTGTCTGTGATCTGCTGGGAATGTGTTAAAGGAAAGGCATATGAAGGTCCTAGGAGCATCCAGGGGACAGCTGGCGTGGAGCAGGCTCTTCCAAGTTGCCGTGGTCCTCGAATGAATTTGAATATTGGGATGTTTTCTGCGCTACTGCTTTCCTCAATCTTCCCCAAATCCTGTGTTTGTCTCCTTTGCAGCAGATGCTCTGCTCTGTAGCAACACCTCATCAGTCACAGGTCAGAAAACTTGCCTCCTGCCTCTGGGATAACGGCGATGTAATGTGACAAGTAGTTGGAAAAGTCCCGACAGAAGATGGCAAAACCCATGGAATGTGAAGCTGTCTTCATAACCTCCTATTTTGGATTTCCTCTTGGCTACACTCATATCAATTTATCTTTCTCCATACCCCCACAGTACTTTGTGTACCAGTTCTGGAACTGCTGGTATTTACTGTTGTGCTGAGGAGGCCCATTGCACAAATCCTCCTGAAAGAGGACATTGTCCTGATCACTTTACCATCTCTGCCCTGGGGAGCTGCAGGCTGAGAAATAGGCCTAACCTTCCCCTTCATCACCCTTCAAACTCCCCCATCTTAGAACGGGAAAGGAGTTTGGGGGTTGTACTAGACAGAGTTCTCTAGAGAAATAGTACCAATGCTGTGTGTGTGTGTGGTACATACATTTTTTAGCAACCATGTTAGCTCCTGGAATGTGGGGTGTATATATACACACATATGTATTTTAAGGAATTGGCTCACGTGATTGTGGTGGCTTGGGGAGTCTAAAATTTGCAGGGTGGGCCAGGAGGCTGGAGATTCAGGGAAGAGTTGCAGTTCAAGTCCAACCAAAGGCTGTCTGAGGGCAGATGTGTTTCTTATTCAGGTGTTGCTTGGGTTTTCAACTGATTGGGTGAGGCCTGATCACATTATGGAGGGCATCTGCTTTACTCAAAGTTCACTGACTTAGATGTAAATCTCACCCACAAACACCTTCACAGAAACATACAGAATCCTATCTGACCACATATTTGTGCTGGACACTGGGGCCCAGCCAGGATGACACATAAAGTTGACCATCACAGGGGCCATTGAGTCAGCTCCGTCTCTTGACAGGTAGGGACATGAGGGTCTGGAGGAGCTCAGTGATCCACATGGAGCCATGCAGCAATCCCATGGGGGGCGGGGACAGGTGGAGACAGAGGTCCCCTGGCTGCAGTCCTGTGCTCTTTGCATAGCATCACTGACTGGAGTAGCTACCTGTGGGCAGGAACCCGGCACACAGGAGACTACTCATTACTTCAACACCAAATAAAGGTGAATCCCACCACATTATCCTTCAGATGTGTTGGACTGGCTCATTTATAGAGCTACAGGGAATATTTTAGAGGAGTGCTCCGTTGGCAAGCTCGATGTGTGTCTTTCGCGATCCTCTAGCTTGGGACCTCAGTTAGAATTCCAGGAAAGCAAGTGGCTGAAATCTGAGGATATTTTCCTGGAATGAAGGCTTTTAATCAAGCCACAAATCCCCTCTGCAATATATATCCCACTCTTTTCGTTGTCTTCAGGGGGAATTTTTCAGTACAGCTTTGAGCACCTACCAACTACCTCAATAAATACTTGTTGGGTGATGAATAATATAAACTTCATCTTGATTTTCAGCTCAAGTTGGAGGGACAGGTGTGATTTCTTTGCCATGGCTTTGACTCATCTTCTGAATGGTCAAAGTCCTGCCTCTTCTTTATGCAGCCTATTCAGGCACCTGCTCACCTACCAGAACCTGCTAATCCCCTCCTGCTCTGGGAACATACCGAGTTAGAAAGAATCCTGATCTCTATGTCACAGAGGGTGGATGAACTTGGAGGTACAGGGCCTGTCTATCCCTTTGTGGAGCAGCTGAAGAAGTGACAGCAATTGTGTTAAATAACGATCATGATCATAATGAGAATAATAGCCACCTTTTATTGAGAAACCGCTAAGTGCCAGCCACTGTCCTAAGCATTCTGTATGCATTTGCTCACATGTTCAGATCCCTCCTTTGTCTTCATGGGCAGTGGTGACACCTGCCTCTCAGTCAGGATAAGTTTTTCCACTGAAGCAGAGCAGAACACCTGGGACACACCCAGAATGGCATTAACACAACATACGAAACATACCAGGTATGGGGTGGGCTAAAAATGCTGCAAATATGGTGTCATACTGGGAGAATTTCTGAGAAACATTTTGTGAGTCATGTGGGGCTGAGGGTCCCTCATTTGCTGATTCTTCTGGGGTTCTTTGTACAGGAGGACTTTATGGAAAATAATAGAAGGCCCTGACTTTGCTGTGTATGGCCTGGTTAAAGTCATGTCCCTCAAAAGGCCCTTTTGATACTCAGAGATATGGTTGACTGCTCCAAGTCATGGCAGGAGCAGTGATGGGAGCCTGGAGTGAATGATAACAATAGATGACACCATCCAATCAGTTAGTCAGAAAATCTGATTAATAGTTGTTTTAATGCTTAAGCATTTATTATCTCACTTAAGAACTTAGGCATTTTGAGGTTGGTTTATCAGCTCTAGTGTGTCATCAAGTATCCAGGATCATTCTTCATTTCTCCTTCTCTCTCCTTAGTTTTTGACTATTGCATTCATAGTTGCTGCTTCATGGTCCAAGATGACTACCATAGCTTCAGGCATTGCATCTGATTTGAAGGAAGAAAGAGGAGAGAAAAGTGTGTGTAATGTGAGGATGGAGAGGAGGTAGAAGTACTTATGTGTTTAGCTCATGCTTGTCCCTTTTATAGGGAAGCAAAAAATTTCCCCTGAAGCCTCCCACCTTTCATTGGCCAGAACAAGGTCAAATGGACATTCCTAGGCATAAGGGAGGCGGGAAAGTGAGTATCTTGGTGGAAAGGAATATGATTGGTGTGACCATATCAGATCAATTTTAATTCATAGGCTGGGGGCAGGTACAGTGCTTTCTTGAACAAAGCTGGGGTTCTGATAACAAAGAAGGGTGTCTGTGTGTGGGTATCTTCTGTAACAATAGCTAGCATCATTTCATTCAGTCCTCATGATAGTCCTTGCATTGGCAGTTATTACTATCCCCATTTCACACTGAGAAAGCTGAGAGTTAGGATGGGAAAGTGATTTGTCTGAGGTCACATAGGCTCTTGGGGTGTTTTTATGGGGTGTCTTTATATTCTTAAGGGCCAGACCTCATACTTCCTTTGCATTCCCCTGGGTGCCTATGTAACTTGGCAAAGACTAAAAGCTTGCTGGTTGAATGATGAAATGATGGCGCATCCTCTTAGGGCAGAAGGTCATGCATCAGAATCCTATACTGGGAATACGGGATCCGCAGATCCTTGTCTTACTGGCAGAGAAGTTGCTTCCTGGACTTTATGGAAGTAACTTTAGATAAAAGATCTCTCTTGGGAAGGAGCTTCTGGCAGAAGTAGAGGCTCTGAGAGGAGCCCATTGGACCCTGGGACCATTCTGTGTTTGTCCGCTGCTGACTTTCCCAACACTCCCAGCCAGGTGAGGGGACAATCTCCCAGAGTGATCAACAATTTCAGAGAGTTTTCCCCTTGATCTGGAGGAAACTGTCACGTAGGAGAGGAGGTGACTTCCTTTGGGTCCTTCCTGAGACCAGGACTAGAACAAATGATTGAATTTATCAGAAGAAGTGTGGCTTTTTGGGTAAAAAGTATAGATTCTGGCAGAAGAAAAATCTGATTTTGAATCCTATTGTGAAGATTAAGTGAAATAACGCATGTAAGGTACCTAGAGCAGTCCTGAGAACATAAATGCTTCCTGTCCCAAATCAAATTAAGATTGTTCAACTATAGAATAGAATACCAATGAAATGGAGACTTCCTTATCATTGAGGTATTCAAGCATTTAACTCCTTATTAGGGCAGAAATAACTCAAAAGTAACAGAACTACCATCAACAACCAAAACGTGCTAACATTTATTGAGTACTTACTCCAGCTGACCATAATTATTTTATATCGAATGTTTATTATGTACCTGACACCCTGCTAAGCATTTCATGTGAATTTTCTCATTTAACCCTTACGGCAATGCTAGGAGGTAGATTCTGTTGTTATCCCTACTGTACAGATGAGAACACTGAGGTTAAAAGAGGCTGAAAAACCCGGTCAAAGTCAGCTGGTGATGGAGTTGGGGTTACAGACCAGATCTGTCTCTTGCCCCGTGTTGATAATCAGCAGAACATGTGGCTCCTGTGAAATGTACCCTACCTGGATGAAGATTGCATGAGATCATGGTTCCCAGGCTTCCCTGTGTCTTATCAGTCATTCCGATAAAACCAGGAACCAATCAAGACAGATTCAAAACACTCAGTTTTCCCAAGGATTTTTAAATGTTTATAGACATTAAGAGACTTTTAAAAACATAAAAAATACTACATCTTATTGGAGTAAATTCTATTGTTATAGCTTTAAAACACACACACACACAGATAGTTACTTTGGCAGTTGAAGACACATATTATTGGTCGTGAGTATGAAGCTTGTTACCGTCTATATCTCCCTTCTTGACCAGCTTAGAATCCATGGTCTGCCATGTCAGCCATCCATTCGCACTCTCTCTCTTTATTATGCTCCACTGACAAAATTCCACCTCTCCTCCTATTCGTTACCTGCACCAGGTAGCTGAACACAGCTGGAGAAAACACTCATTTATGTTGACTAACCTTACTTTAAATAGGGAACCATGAGTTTTAAGAAGATGGAGATGGTTAACTTTATGTGTCAACTTGACTGGTCTAAGGGATGCCCAGATAGCTGGTAAAACATTAATTTGGGGTATGTCTTTGAAGATGCTTCTGAAAGAAATTAGTGTTTGAATTGGTAGACCGAGCAAAGAAGATCATCCTCACTCATGTGGGTGAGCCTGGCCAATCCATTGAGGGCCTGGATAGAACAATGGGACAACAGGTACAAGAAGGGTGAATTTGCTCCCTCTTCTTGAGCTGAGACACCCATCTTCTCCTGCCCTTGGACATGGGTGTTCATCAGTCTTGTGCCTTCAAACTCAGACTAGGACTAGGACTTACACAATTGGCTCCCCTGATTCTCGGGCCTTTGGGCTTGAACTAGAACTACACCACCAGCTTTCCTGGTTCTCCAGATCACATAAGGCAGATCATGGGACTTAGCCTCCATAATCACATGAGCCAATCCATCAAAATAAATCTCTGTCTATATATCTGTTTATATCATATTGGTTTTGTTTCTCTGGAGACCCCTCACTAATAGGAGGGACCTGTAAGCCTTAAAGGTGACAAAGATGCACTAAGGCTGAAATGATGATGGAGGTGGGCCAGTGGAACAGAGAATGCAGAGCCCTGGGTGCCAGAAACAGCCTAGAGAAGTTAGGAACTGCAGGAATGGACTGATGTTGCTGGACCATTCTGTTCAAGGCAGGCAGTAAAGGCAAAAGATGAGGCTGGAACAGTAGACAGAGGCCAGGTGCCAGAAGGCCTTACCTACCAAGTCCGGGAGGCTGGCTCTGTGTGGTGGATGAGGGGGCCAGTGGATTGTGCAAATTGACAGAGCTGTTTGTGGAGACTGCAGCCATTTGAGTTCACCTGTCTTGTCTGAAGGGGGCAGTTGCTTCCGCTCATGACCCCATGTGAAAAGGCCAGACCAGTGTGGCCCATTCCTGCCATTATTCAAGGAAGCCAGAAACCCTATGTTTGTGTGAAATTTCTCAATTTTTAATGTTGGCAACAAATTTTTAAAAGGTACACTATGTAGACCAAACAAAATATACCTACTGGCCAGATACAGCCCAAGGCCTCTTTGTCTTTAGAGGAAGAGGAATCTGCAAAAGAGGTAGAGGAGATGTGTTCAGACAGGTAGGAGGAGAACTAGGAGATTTTAGGGTCATGAGAGTCAAGGATTGGAAGTTTCTAGAAGGAGGTGAAGTACAAGAGTCAAATATGGAGAGAGGTTGAGTTAGATAAGCCTGGAGAATGGCCAACAATCTCGTATTTAGGAGGCTATCGGGGACTGTGGATAGGACAGGTTCACTGGCTTTGGGACAGGCAGACTCCAGATCGTGGTTGTGTTTAGGAGTAAGTAAGTGTCAAGGTAGGGAAGACATCAAAACTGTATTAGTTAGGGTATTTTTTTGGCTACGAACTATAGAAAACCCCATTTAAAATACCTTAAAAATAAAAATGCTTATTAACTCATTTAACAAAAGTCCTGACAAGGGCCATTTCTGTGTTGGTGAATTTTACAGCTCCATGATGTCGTCATGGGCCCAGGTTTCTTCTGTCTTTTGACTCACCACCCTTAGTGTGTGTCACTCAATCTAACTGCCATCCGGTCACAGGATAGCCACCAGTTTCAGAAAACACATCCATATACACTCTTAGCCCCAGGCAGAAACATGAACTGTCTCCTCCTCTTGTTTCTTTCTAAGAGCTAAGAGATCTTTTCCATAAGCACAGCCCATCTCCCTCAGACTTCCCTCGTATCTCATTGGCCAGAAGTGTGCACATGCCCGTGGCTAAACCCTGGCTGGCAGAGGGGAGGGACCCACATCCCACCTGACCTGCCTGGACCAATCCTGACTCACCATCTGGAGCAGCCCCTGGGGAAGGGTACCTATGAGAAATCAGGGTACTATGAGAAGAGAAGAGGGACATGGCTACCGTGTAGATGAGTCCTCTCAAGAAGATACTGATAGGACCTTCAGAAGACAATGCCATTGTCTGAGGGAATGATTTTTGTAGCACGTGCTGTTCTTGGGCAGGGGCTGTTTAGAGGTCAAATTAAGAAACCCCTTGCCTTTCTCAAATCACGCATTTGGTTGTGTTTGTGGTGGAGTGGCCTCCACCACCTTTCCATTTGGCTAATTCTGGGAGAGCCAGAGTAAGCGAATGGCCTATTTTATTTAAAAAAGAACTGGCTTTAAAAAGTCCACACTTACATGTATTTTATCTCCTTGAATTGTCTGTGGATGATGGTGGTCTGGTTAGAATGTTCTTCCTAGTGACTCATCCCTGGTGGGGGGTGGGAGTATGTCTGCTGCAGAGAAGGTCAAATCCAGTCAAGTAAGATGTGTCTGTTCCTTTCCAAACTCACAAAGGGAAATGAAAAGCTAAGAATAATTATTTGGGGAGATTCAGTCTCTGAATTCTATAATAGTTTAGAAGAGAAAGGTGTTTTTTTTTTAAATTAAGGGAAGGATGGGTCCCAGATATTCTTTATATTTCTGAAGCTTCCTGAATAATTTCTCTGCAAAGGACAGCTACCCTATCATTTCAACTCTCTCACCCTTACTCTTGATAGATTCAGAGCTGATCTGCAGTAGTGAAGCTTTTCTCTTTGTTCTCTAATTGGTGACAGTTCTTTTACAGTTCATCCCTGTGAACCCCAGACCACCTGCACTCTGGCACCACGTCCTGCCCAGACAGGAAATTTAGCAGAGTCTTGGATCAAGTTCCATCTCAGCTTTGTCCATGTTGTTCCTCTACCTGGAATACCTTTGTCCTTCTGTTTGGGGGCACACTCCTTCAAGGCCAGGGTTACCTAAAATGTGTTACATTTTGCACACTCTGCCAAGGCCCCTGGCCAAGAGGGTGAGTGGAGCCTGAAATCCAGCCTGTGTACCTCTGACCATCTATAGACTGTGTTTGCCCAGGAGAAGGTGTATTTTTCTAATTTGTCTCCCTAAAGCAGAAGCCTTTTTCACATTTGGCCAAAGACATCCTCTAGACTAACGGAGACCCTGTAGGTCCACCTGCAATGTTGTCTGCTCCCCTGCGCCTTCCTGGACCTTCTCAGGGAGGGGGTCCTTCACTTCTGTGCTTCTGTGCGTTTGCTCAATCCTCAGTTGGAGGCCTCAGGGACCTGTATGCCTGGTCTGTACCCCTGGGGTTGCCTTCTTCACCCTGGCACACCCAGCTCCTAACATGTGGTCTGGGCAATAAATGTCTGTTTAGCGTTTGAAGGCAATTAGCCACTATCACTAATCACTGGTGCTGGGACTCAAATGCTGATTCCCTGAATTCCTGTCTTGCTGTACCTTGGCCTGACCTGAGTCCCCACCTCTTCCTCAGCTCTGTGGTCTGCTGTAGTTCCATGGGGACTGCCTGTGTTTAAACTGACGTTAGCCTGAGGACTTGAGTCATTCTGACCAGCTCCCTGGCCTAAGGCACTCAGAATGTAGGATGGGTGTGAGCCGGAATCATAATGCGGATAAATGATGTGAGAAGCCTTCTCTCACTCCCCCTCATTCCCTGTGTCTGGATCAGACATTCTTCTTCTGGGCTCCATAGCACCAGGGCTTGTCCTATTATAGTATTTTACCATTATAATATATATATTTTTCATATATGTATGTATATATATATGGAGAGACAGAGAGAGAGAGGGAGGGAGAAAGAGAATGCCAGCTTTTTTGTCCCCTCATGGGTCACTCGAGTTGTCCTCGTACTTATGTGAATGTCAGGCTAGTGGACACCAGTGGTGTAGCAGGTCACTTTAGCAAAGACCGTCTTTCCCCTCAGCACACCATGTTCTAGGAGAAGTGGTGGGAGAACCTACCTGAGTAACGAGCCAGGGCCTTCAGGGAGGGAAGGGGCTGATACCCCAATGTCTGCAGTCATGGGACTGGAAGTTAGGAAGCGCTTTCAGGGTAAATCAGGATGACTCCCACCAAGGTGCATGGCAGGAAAGAGGCAGCAGGCCCATGAGGCAAAGCTGTCTCAGAGAAAGGGGAGTCTAGAGCGCAGGTCGGGCCTTGGGCCTCACACAAGGATCTGAGAGTTGGTGGGGGAGGGATGGGCCAGCATTGAAGTTGGTTGATGCTGCAAGTTTCTCCAGACCAAGAAACCTGGGCCTGGGGCTTATGCTTTGGAGAACCAAGGCCCAGCAGAGCCATGGAAACCACAGACACCAGCTCAGAGGGTGGGACTGGACCCTTTGAGCACAGGCTGCAGAGGCAGACAAGCTCCGTTGGTTTGGCTGTGCCAGCCTCCTGATCCACAGGCACACCGGCAGGGATGGGAGGGAGGAGGGACGACTGTGCTCATCTCTGCTTGTGTAGAGCAAAGGATGGACCCTGGCAGCAAGGCCCTGCCCCACCTCCACCTCTTTGGACTGAGTCACCCGGGGATGTGCCCTGAGGGAGGCAGGGATGCCCTGAAGAAGGAGGTACCAGACTTTCTGCCAGTGTTGGTATCAGTCATTAAGCAGAAAAGTAAAAGTAGGTGAGTGTGTTTGACCCTAAGTTGATGAAGCAAGTTACACTGAATATAAATGTACATATTTGTAATTATCTGCTTGTGTCTCTTTTTCCTCCACTAGATCAAGAATTTGGGAGGCAGGCGTCCTTTTACATCTCTGAATCCTCCGCACCCAGTATAGTGCCTGCCCCTTAATAGGCACTCAATACATGTTTGTAGGTCTAAGATGAATTAGCAAGTGGGTAGTTTGATTTTTGCAGATTCAGATCAGTGCATTTTAAGGCTGGGGATGATAATGTTGGAAAGTACCAGCTATGTCCAGGGTACGTATATGGAGAATATAAAGACGAAGCAGCTCTAGTTCTTGTCCTTAAGGACCTAACGGTCTGTGGAGCAGAAAGACACAGACTCTCCCAGCTGAGGTACGATAAGATGTATAATAATGAGTCAAATGGCAAACGCAACATTATGGAACACAGAAGGAGCCATTTCAATAGGGAACTTATGGAAGGTTTCAGGGTTATTTTGGGGGGAGCTTAAAAAAATGAAACTAACGTCCATGTGTGGAAAGGAAGGATGATTCAGGCTGAGGAAATGGGCAAAAGCGTGAAGATATTATCATTCAGAGCATTTAAAGACTATCTAGGAAGAATGAAAGGCAGAATGCTATAACTGGCTCACTGATAATACCAGTTGGGAGAAAGACTAGAATATCAGTCAAGAAAAGAGGATGTATCCATCAAGGTCAGCTAAGTTCTGCCACAGTAACAAACAACTTCAATATCTTAGAGGCTTATGATAACAAAGGTTTATTTCTCATCTATATCACACATTTTTTGTGAGTCACCTGGAGGCTGGGCTCCATATCACCTCCCTTTAAAACTCAGGATAGCGGAGCAATTTTAGTGTAGGGAATCACAGAGGTGGAGGGAAAGTGAACTCTGGAGAGTCTCATCTCGGGATTGGATGCTCTGCTGGAACGTATCACTTCTGGTTACAACTGGTTGGCTGGAACTGGTCACATGACCCTACCACCTACAAAGGGGCCAAGAAGTATATTCCTACCATGTAGCTGGAGAGCCAGAAATATCTGGTTACCCCAGATGGCAAGATTGAGCCCACTTGAGAGGACAGGACAGGACCATGAGCTGCAATTCATTCCTGAGGGTGGGTGGTAGTGGTGGTAGGGATGTGTGTGTAGGGAGGCAGTGTGCAGTGTACATGTGGGGAAGAGGGCCTGCCTCCTATTTTATTTTTACAGATGCCATAGTTCTTTCTTATGTAATATTTTTTGTGGCAATAGCTAACCAATACATCTGACTAGACATTGTCTTTCCTCATCTGAACCCCACAGAAAGATAATGTCTTTCCTTCTTTCACTCCTTCCCTCTCTCCCATCCTCCCTTCCTTTTATCCCTTTCTTTCCAACACAAGCATCATATTTTGAAATAATTTTAAGTTTACAGTAAAGTTGCAAAGATAGTACAGATAATCCCATGTATCCCTCACCTAGTTTCAGTTTCCCCTAATGTCATGATCTCATGTTTTGTGGTACTCCTTAAGGTGTTAGGTAGTAACCCCCTTGAGGACCACATCCTCTTGACATAGTACTGGTGTTCCTCAGAGAACTATGGGTGGTGGTGGTCCTGGCTTAAAGGCTTAAAATCTGTGTTATCTGTTGGTTGTAGACATGTCCGGGCTTGTCCAGAGGTCAGTAAGGCCAGCCTTTGAGGGACTGTGAGCAGGAGGGACAGAGGGGCTCCTTAGGAGAGTGAGAGGGGGTGGAGATGGAAGCACCCAAACAGGTGGTGCAACGGGCATGGGCTGGTGCTAGAAGAAAGGAGGCTTTAAGTCCAGCAGGTGTGTGACTCAGGAGTGTGCATGTGAGTTCTCCCTCTCTCCCTCCCTTTCTCTGTTCTTTGACCTGGGATAAAGAGGGTGATCACATGACAGAGCCAGAACCAAACTCTTTGAAGGACATTGGACACAAAGGCTGTCGTGCTCTGCGATGTGGCACTCAGTGGAGCACGGGATGAGATGTGGGGACATTCTGCATCTGAGATGCAACAGGCCAAGGACACTGTAGCCTGAGCCAGGGGCAACTGTTTCTGGCTGGAACAGGAGCCCCAGGGCCATTGCTGTGGCAAGAGACAGCCTCTACCTGAGGGCCCAGAAGACAACATTCTCCAGCACATGTGAACATCTTTTTGGGGACTACCTGAAAAAGAGCTGGGTGGAGGTGGAAGTGTAGGAGGTGTAGGGTGGAAAAGTGTGATACCTTTCCTCACCCATCATAAGGGTCATGGCTGACACTCCTGTAACAAAAGACAGGTGAACAAGAGGAAAGCATAACATACTTATTTGATCTAAGTTTTATGTGACACAGGAACCTTCAGAAATGAAGGCCCAAATACCTACGAATATTGTCTGCTTTTATTCTTAGGTTCAATGAAGAGCGGACAGCTGTGTAGAAATGTGATTGGGCAAAGGAGTATGAATAATGGTAATGGACTGAGGGGAAAGTCAGCAAGGCCTGTCTGTTCAGATTCTTCTTGGCCTCTCTGTGCGGCACTCCTTCCTCCTGGGCATGGGGCAGGACCCCTCTGGAACAAGGGTCTTCCAGAAAGAAGGGAGAGAGTGATGTTCCTAGGTTTTATGACTTGCTTTAGGGGAAAGGGGTTCTAGTTTCTGTGACTGCCTTGGGGAAGAAGAATTCTTGTTTCTTTATCCCTTAGGGGGAGAAAAAGGAACAGGAGACGGAAGGCAGGAGAAAGTTAGACCTTGGTTCTAAGGTCCTTCCAATGCCCTTCCGTTCAAAGTTCTCAGCATGCAAGTGCTGTACTTAGGGGGTTATGTTCTCAGCCCCAACAGGGGTCACAAGTTCTTCCCAAATTCTGTGTCATTGCTGTCACTGGGACTCTCACAAATGGCAAAGATGGCTGGACAAACGTGAGTGATACTTGTGTGTTGGACTCTGAACTCTTGGTAAACATAGTTGACTCACTGCCCGCCACCCTCACAAGTGTGGGAAAGTCCTCAGAGGTCATGGCCCAAAGAGATGAGTATTACTTTGTCCTGGACTCCCAAAGATGCAAGTCACCCACTTGAGACAACCAGGCACCTGAGCGTCCATTAGCAGACACCGGTAGTCTGAGCCCAAGGCTCTCTGGCTGAGAAGAGGGGCTTTCATGCAGGAAGGGGACATTATGTCCCTTTCAAAAAAGGAGCTCAGGAGGTGATGAGGTTTGGCAAGCACCACTTTCTGGAATGAAAGCAGAAATGAAGAGCTTAAAGGGGTCCCAGGGTCTCCCCCAGAGAGGAACTAGCATCAGAAGCCCAACAACTTTGTGACATTCCGCATATTTTGGAAGATTGTCTGTGTCATTGTCTGTTGCTTAGTGAGCCCTGTGGACTTGTACTGTGGCGGTGGCAAAAGGTTGGGACACAAAGCTATTCCCAGGACAAGGAGAACCTGTAAAGTTAGGCGTGGGGCAGCAGCAGGAAAGAAAGGCAGTCCCTGGGCCCGGAAGGGAAGTGCTGGTTCAGACAAAGAACTTAACTTTGGGCTTCTCTTTCTTGGCAGGAGAAGGGCTATGTTGGTCTGTAGCAAGTCAGTTAGGATTGGAGCCCCTGTATCTGCTCCCAGCCTATTCATTCCAGTTTTATTCTGTCATCTTGGCCAAGGGCATCACTGCCCCCTGGTATCCCAGGCTAGAAAGCCAAGTCACTTTTGTGACATGTCCTTTAGTCCATGATGAATAAACTTGCACTGAAGACCAATGGGCTCTGCACAGTATCAGGTGCTTTATGGATATTTTTGTATTTAATCCTCATGATAACACTGTGAGATGGGGATTGTTACTCTTGTTTTTCAAATGATGGAGCTAATGCTGAGATGAAGTAACGAACTGAAAATTAAATGCTTATGTCTGATGTTAGCAGCCACATTCTTTTCACAACCCCATGCTGCTTCTTAGAGTTCTCCGTGTTTATCATCCTACAAGATCAATGTTTTTCCAGAAATGGTACCCCAACTGCCTATTCCAGAATCACCTGGACTGCTTGTTAGGAAGAGCCAAGGACCGAGTCCAGATTTATGGAATCAGAATCTCTGGCAAGTGAACCAACCTTTGCCTTTGCAAACCAGCTCTGTAGGCGATTCTGACGTTGTTCGTGCTTCAGAACCTCTTGCATGACCAATGGACATCTCTAAGACTCTGGAGAGTACAAAGTCTCCAGAGACTGGAGACATGGTCTGATTTCTAGAATTGATTTCGGTATTCTTGGTCACCTGCTCTGTATACTGTTGTAGGAAAGAATGCAACAACTGAGTCATGACTTGATACTTCATGAGTGACTCTTTTAAAGTGAGAATAGTCAGAATCGAATGCAGGGCCACCCAAACAGCACTGGAACACCAGCAGCAAACCACAGAGTGGTGGGATTTGTACCATCTGGAGACTATTTTTGTTAGCCATTGTCACTGTTCAGAAAAGATGTTACACATGCTCAAGTTGAACTTTGGGGGTCATTTCAGAGCAAGCTTTGGTCCACAGATGTGGCTCTTGAAAATAGCTGCCAATTTTTGAACGTTTGTTATCTGTCAGTCACTTTGAAGTTGCAGAGTTCTTTGCATGTATTGTCAACAGCCTTAGGAGTTGAATATTAATATTATTCCCATTTGGTTGGTACAGAAACTGAGGCTTAGAAAAAAGGTTTTGAATCATTTACTAAAAGTCTCATAGCTCATAAGTGTTGAAGCCAGGATTCAAATCCAGCCCGTGGTGCTCCATGTTCAGCAGCTGTTGACTCTGCCCCAGGATACCAAGTCTTGGGGCTCAATGAGTCTGTCTTCTGATAGTTTTGCTCGAATAGGTCAACTAACCATTTAGCCAATTGGCACCTATATTTCATTGAGCCAGAGACTCTGCTGATGCTGCTGGGGACCCCACAGTGTAAGAGGAGATACCTGCTCCCCAGAAGGGATAGTGTAGTTAAGGAAATGACTCATATGCAAGAAACCGTAATGACACAAATGGGCTTGTTGGGATTTTTGCTGTGTGTGTGTGTGTGTGTGTGTGTGTGTGTGTGTGTGTGTAATGGGGAAAGGGTGTGAGAAAAGAAGGAGGCAGGGCTAAGGGGATGGGAGTAGGGAAGTGTCTATAGAAGCTGGCTCTCAAGGCACAGGGAACTGAGCGTCCTGCCTGGCTGATGAGATAAGAGAATTCCATGTGGAGGTGATATTCAAAGTCAAGCAGGCAGCACATTAGACTGTCTGGGGAGCTTTAAAAAATACCAATGCCTGGGCCCTACCTAAAGACCTTGAATTAATTGGACCAGGCTGGAGATTGGACATAGATGAGTAGGTTTCAGAAGCCCCCTGTGTGATCCTAATGAATGCTCAGATGGAGCACGTGACAAATGAGTGCTTTTTCAGTGTCTCCTTAGCTCCCCTGCTTTGAATCCTAGCCACAGATCTTTCAACAGACTTCTTGGTGCTGGGTCTCCTTGTTCTCTCTTTCGTGTGACCGAGAGGCCAGATGACCATGTAGACGCCTGAGAGGAGAGGCCACCACCTGTTGCTGTAAATCTGGTACAATTTCATCATCTCTTTGCCCCATGTATTTTCAGTATCTTATAACTACATCTGGATGGATGATCTGTTGTTTTTTGCTTTGTAGCAACTTGTACAGTCACAGGGGGACGTGTGCAGTGGTGCCGCTGGGGTTTTGCCCTGTAAATATAGACTTGTTTGTTGCAAGGATTACCTTTGATTGCTATATACCAGAGAAGGCTTTCACGTGGCTCATCTTTCTTTAATTTGTTGTTGGGAAAGACTTTCAAATAAATCACTTTGTCAAGTCCAAGTGAATCTTAACCACTTCAGGGAAATTGCCCCTGTATGGGGGCTTCAGTGAGGTCAAACCTGGAGGAAGTGATCAGGAATCTCTCCAAAGTGATCAGAATGATAGGAAATCTCGAAAGGAAGAGCTTCATAGATGTGAGCTTTATTACTCCCTCTCTCCTTCTCTCCATATATGTATATATTTTTTTCTGACCATTTGAGGTTTATAGGCAGACATCCTGCCCCTTTTCCCTTAAACACCTCAGAGTGTATTTCCTACAATGTGCAAAGGCAGTCGTTTTCAATCTTGGTTGCATACATTAGAATCTAATTCCCCATAGGCATCTTCCAAGGAGCTTAAGAACAAAAACTTTTAAAACAAACCAAATCCCAGGCTGCACCTTGGAATAATTGAATAAGCATGTCTGGGGCATGAGACCCAGCATCAGTATTTTCTAAAAGCCTCTCAGATGATTCCAGTGTGCAGCCAAGGTTAAGAACCACCACGTTAAGGGATAAGAGAGGCTTAAAAAATAAAAGGGTGTCCCAATATGTTGTGAGGAAGAAAGAAGCGTCAGAAGGCAAGGTTAGGGAATAGTCATCTACGACAGCTTTGGAATGTAATAGTTAAGTCCAGCCAGTTCCAAGAACTCAGCTTAGCCTTAAGAAACTGATGGCCAATCTCCAAACATCCTTGCAATCCCCAGTTCGTGAGCCACTCGCATCACGCGGCCCCGGGTACATGTGAGAGCTGATAATGAGAGCAGCACCCCCGTTCTTCTGTGCTTCTTTGCCCAGGGAGAAAGGAAGAGGGGACTTCAAGATCACCCTGATTGTCTATGCGGTCAGTGATCCAACTGGATAACTGCCAGGGAGAGTTAGCAAAGCTTTGAGGGTGAGGAGGGCATGATCATTCTTCAGAGGATGGGCTGAGAGAGCCTGCCCTTCTGCGTTTGGGGAACAGATATAATGAAGTAGGCAAGACTTGAGCCCGTCATCCAATGTCTTAGGTGAGCAGCTGTGGGCTGTTTGATCAGTAAGCAATCTGCTGGGGACACGTTAAATAAAAAGAAAACTTTTAATGTTGAAGTAACTTCAAACTTACAAAAGAGTTGCAAGAATAGTATAGAGAACTCTCCTGCCATTCACCCAGAGTCACTCATGGTTAACTAGTTACCACATTTGATTTATAACTCCCTCCCTCTCTATATGTATGCATATATATATATATATATATATATATATATATAGGAACCATTTAAGGATTAAACGCAGACCCTTTGTACCTAAACGCTTCAGTGTGGGTTTCCTGTGAACAATGGCATTCTCCCCTATAACCATGGTGCTGTGGAAATGAATTAAGACCCACCAAATGAGAAAAACAAAGGCTATTTATTCAGAGCTTGCTACAACAAGGGCGTCAGCCACCATCACTTGCATGTTGGCAGCTACCCTAAAGAGACAGAGGAGAGGGAAAGCTTATAAAGTAGAAAAAGAGGGAGAGCATCAGGTATGTCCTGAGTTGGGGCTGTTGACCTGGGGGAGTGGGAGTGACTAACTGGAAGTGGGGCATCCTATGTGATAGGTTAAGGGTGCAGAGTTGGCTTTCTCTGGATGGTCCTAAATTGGAAGCAGGGACAAAATTAGGGCAGCTGTCAGTTACTAATCAAGTCCTGGTCATTTTGGGCTGATTGTTACAGAAGTTATTATTTACGTTCTTGGATTGTCACAATAGCTACTCATCTGGCTGCCTGCAAGTCTGCTATGTAGTAGGCTGGCATCCCGGGCTGGTTATTGTAGATGAGGGGTTGGTTTTCTGGGCAGGCTGTTACAGGTGGTGGGTCAAAGTTCTATTTTTATATATGATCTTGCCATTGTCCATTTGTATATTCAGTCTCTCAGTACAATGATCAAGTTCAGATTTAATGCGGGTATAACACTGTTTTCTAATATATACTCCATACTCAAAATTTGCAATGGCCCCAGTCATATCCTTTATGGCAATTTCTGGCCCACCCCCAGTCCAAAATGTGATCAAGGATCATGCATTGCGTTTGGTGGTCATGTCTCTTTAATGTCCTTTCATCTGGGACAGATCCTCAGCCATTGTTTGTCTTCCACTATGCTGACATTTTTGAAGTGTACAGGCCCATTGCTTTTGGTGGGGACATCTTTGAAGACACACACATGTGCAAGCTGTCTGTGAAAATGTGTCCCCAGCCAGCACCCCTCCAGGCCTTGCTCCTTAAATCTTGTCCTGGAGACTCTGAGAATTGTTTGGGTTTACGCAGCCCAGGTAACCGGATAATCAGCCCTTCATTGAGGACACAGAAAGTCACGTCTACATGCAGCACACAGGGAAGCTTGTAAACAGAGAGTGGTACCCATGGTCAAGTCTGTTAGCAGCTAATCCTTCACAAGGTCAAGAGAGTTTGTAAAATATGTTTTGGTTCCAATTTTGGAAATATGTCCTTTCATTAGCTCAGCCTCCCTCTGTATTTCACATACGTAGATATTGGTTTTTTTCCTTCCTTTCCTCTCCTCCCTGCTCTGGTTTCCCATCTCTGCAGAGATGCCAGAAACATTTTCCAGAGGGTCACAGTGTTACCCTTTTGGGATGGGCTACGCTAGCAGCCATGTGTCCCAGGATGATTGAAGTTGGCCTGTGTATTTTAAGAACATCAGGACTCAGAGAAAGTTTTGTTTTGAGCCTGAATGGCTTTGGGGGCAGGCCTGTCACTCTGAAAACTTTCACCTCTTAGTAACTCCAAGCTGCTGTCAAAGAGCAATTTCTGAGTCTGTCAACAGCCTGCATCATAGTTAAAATCTCCTCTATTCTGATCCCTCCTAATACACTGAGCAATAACAGGTTTTTATTTATAAAAGATTAAACCAAAATAAGTTTGCCATGTGCAGTGGTTAAGATTATGGTGTTTGGTATCAGATAGTCTGGATTAAGTCTGCTACCTAACCATGTGTCCTTGGACAAATTGCTTAAATCTCAGGTTCCTCAGCAGTGAAATAAGGACAACGTTAGCTGTTTTGTAGGGTTGGAGCAAGGATTAGATGTCATGATAAATGATGGCATTTAGCACAGTGGTTGGCAAATAATAAGTTCTCATTGAATGTTAATCATTATTATTACTTTGCTTATCACTAAAGCAAAAAGCTAAAACTCATTTTTGGTGGCCACTGTGGAAAGATTATAGGTTTTGTGTCACTCAGATTGAATTTAAATCCTGGCTGTGCCAGTCACTGGCTGGGTGATGTTGGGCAAGTAAACCTCTTCTGGGCATGTCCCCCATCTGTAGAATGGGAATGGTAATATCTTGCAAATTTGTCATGAGAATCCAACAAGAGAACCCACAGAATACACCTGGCATAGTACCTAGGGCAGAATGAAGGCCGAATAAAGGCACCTGTTAGTGATTTTCTTCTTTTCTTTCCCGACCAACCCCTGTTGGCCTCACATCAGTGAGTTTCATGTTTAGAACAGGAAAGAGAGCAGCTATTTTGACATGTGTCAGGGTAGTGATGGGATTAGAATTCCTTAGGATCACTAATACTATAGTCATTTACCATTAAATGAGCATCCATAAAGGCCTAAAAAGCTCTCCCTAGGACAGGCTTCTTGCAATTTCTCTTTAGGCTCAGCCAAGGAAAAAGTGTAAAATGGGAAGAATAAGGTTTTCTGTCTCATTCATTCCTGTCTTTCCTTTTGATGCCTCCAAACTGGAGGTCCAGAGCCTTGTTCTTCCCATGGTCCCCCTCCAGATCTCTCTCCTCCCTTAAGAGACCCCACCTTCTAGACCTTTCCCCTCTCAGCACCCTACTTAAATGACTGGTCTTTCTTGGCATCCTGTAGGACCTGTGGGAAGATGGGCAGGCTAAGCCCATCATCTGAGCCAAGGGGTAATGCGTAATAGTCAATTAATGTGTCACTCCTTTCAGGGAATTTATTTGTATTTTAAACAGAATCCTAGATCTTGGAATGCTAGATATTTTAGGGTGAAGAGAATTTCCAAGGTTTGCACTCCTCATTTTCCTGTTATGGTCAAGACCCCACAGTTAGCAGCAGAACCTGGATTAAAAGTTGGGTTTTCTAATTTCCAGTTCAGATTTCCTCCAGTCTCAGGTGCCAAGGTAGGCAAGCCAGGAAAACAGCTTTAGTCAGATGGACTGATTTACTGCTTCCTCCTCCTCTATCCTGAGCTAGAGCCAAGGACTAGGATCTAATACCCTCCCAAATGTGCCAGTAACGGCTTGGGAGGATAAGTTTCAGGTTTCCTTTTTTTTTTTCTTTTGGGGACAGGTTATGACTCTGTTGCCCAGGCTAGAGTGCAGTCGTGTCATCATAGCTTGCTGCAAACTCAAACTCCTGGGCTCAATGATCCTCCTGCCTCACCCTCCCAAGTAGCTGGGACTACAGGTGTGAACCACCATGCCC
>CAUYSK010073677.1:0-14528 GCA_963575035.1 Avahi laniger | reverse complement strand
TCCCAGTTGTTTCCCCAGACCCTAATGTTGGCATCTATACCTCCATCCCCTGCGAACCTGCCTCCAACAACTGGCTGTGCCCACACCTGAGCGTTCTGTACCCTGACCTGTATACTATTTTCCCACCAGTCATAGCAGCTGTGCAGCAATATTCTAAATCCTTCTTCTTGCCAACTAGAGTCACTGTGGTGTACTGGAGAGCATCTACAATGGACCCATTGTGTGAGTCACGTCAGAATATGTAAGCTCTTTGGATCTGGTTTTTCATCTGTGAAATGCAGACAGTAAAAAGCTACAGTCCAGAAGTGTGTCCGATGAATGGAAACAATATATATGACAAGATTTACGACACAAAGCAAGCAGTCTGTGAATCTCATTCATTCAACAAATATTGGACATGCTGGGTGCTCTCTCCTGGATGCTTGGAATACATTAGAGAACATAACAAAGTTGAATCAGATAATAGACAGACAAATTAGTAACGTTTATACTATGGGATAGGTGATACGTGCTACAGATTTTTAAAAAAGAGAGAAAGTAAAGTATAATCAGGAGGATCCGAAGTGCAGGAGAGAGTGCAGGTCAGGGTATTAAAGAGGACGATGAGTGAGAGGGTTAGAAAGACAGCCAAGTGATATCTGGAAGAAGAGCATTCTGGGCAGAAGAAACAGCCACTGCCAAGGGGAACAGTAAAAAAGACTGAGCTGTTGGAGCTGAGTGCTGGAGGAAGGGAATGACGGGAGCTGAGAGCCAGAGGCTAGAGGAGTGATATGTAGGCCTGGGGGCCATTGTAAGGATTCAGACCTTTGCTTTGAGGGATGTGTTTAGTTGACTTAATTATCCTTTGGAGCCTGGTGCGACAGCTGTTTTTCAGAACTTTCCTTATTCTTATGCATCTTCTGGGTCTTGACTTTAGTGCGAACTACACAAGGGCAGAGCTATGTCATGTTCATCTTTACAGTGCTAGCACCTAACACAGTGCCTGGAACATGGGCCATGCTCGATGAACACCTTTTGAATCGATGATATTATTTTAGCTGGGTACCCTGGGAATTTTTTAGGGGACATCATGCTTTTACCTGGTTAAAATGTACATGTCTTCTGAAAGCCATGAGGAAAGAAAATTTTCTAATAGGCCTTCTTCTGTTTCTCTCAAGTCACAGCCATAGATGGATATGTGCACCTGCTGCATCGTTACCAACCCAGTATCACACCCTTTAATAAAAGAGTGTGGACCTGAAACTCAGAAGACCTAGGTTTGACTACTAGAAATGTCCACTTACTAGTTATGTGACCTTAAATAAGTTACATAATTTCTCAAAACCTTTTATGACACAGTAAATGCCATCCAAATCATGGGATCAAATAAGAACCTAAAAATATACTGTGGAGGAAAGTATTTTGGTAAACTGCATTGCAATATACAAATGCTAAAGATGGTTATTATAATTTAGGTACTAGCTAATATTTAACCTAAAGTATGAAATTTTCTCTAAAAATGATAAATATACTATGTGGCAGAAGAACCAGAAATTGTGTTGTGTGGCTTTGGATCCACAATAATGAGGAGAAGACCCATTCCATTTCACCAAAGGAATGAATAGTTCTAGTGTTCTCAAAGCTTGCTGTACTATTGTATTTTTCCCACTCTTCCGTAACAACTTTGCTTACGTTAGAATGTTCTTAAAATATCACTTTGTCCAATTAAGAAGTCATTAAAGATACAGAAGGTATTGTGCCTGATCAATAACACCACTCCAAACCATGTGATCTACACAAAAATTCAGTTACAAGGTGATAGATGCACTCATCTCTCCATCTGCATTCTCTGGATTGATTGGACACGTCTCTGGGCAACTGCCCAACCCAGGGGTGGGGGCTCCATGATCCCAAAGGGATTTGCTAAGTACTTTCCCAGCTGGCATGTTGGGAGCAAGCTGGGAGCATCCCAATGGCATTAGCAGGGCAACTGCCCAAACGATCCACAGGAGTCCCTCCTCCCAACTGCAGCCAAATTCTCCCCAGAACTGACTGTGATTGCAGATATACATGCCTAAGCATCTCTCCACAGGGGATTATATAAACCTACAAAGAAAATAGAGAACTGCATCCATTTCTCACGACTGGGTGGGATAACATATTCAGTTTTAATTGACTCTGGAGAATCCAAGTCAATTAGACTAAGGGTATAATAGAAATGAGAAGCTGTATTATTTCACTAGCTTGATTATTTTGTGAAAATAGAAAGAAATAAATGTAAAATTTAAATAGTCCCACAGCATTGAGATGTGCCATCCATACCAGGCTGTTTTGAGCCATGAGGGGTAGATCTCTTTAAGTTATTTTAAAACTAAGTGAAAAGAGGATTTGAGAGTTCAGTGGATTTGAGAGTTGAGTGTCACACTGTCCTGTGAAATGTTACATCATCTCTGGCCAAGTTAGCAAACCACTCCTGGGGTCTGGGTTAAGTATACTTATAGAAATGGAGCCAGATGTCAACATATTTTTTGAAGGAGTGAATTTAAAAATAAGAATTCTGAGGAAAAAACAAGGAAGAATTTGTTTGACATTAATTAAGCACTTACTATGATCCATACACTGAGCTATGTTCTTGGGACTGAGGGATAAATAAACTTTTCCCTAAAGGTATTCTCCTGCAGTAGAAATGTACTGAATCAGAGCAAAACAATTTTTTTGCTATGTAAAGATTATTTTCAGAGAGGGGGGCACTAATGAGTAAGTGATTAATTTTTAAAAAGAAAAAGGTGAAAGTATGGACGTTTTCACCAAGGCAGTGAGGTGGATTTTGAGAGATTAATAGGATTTCAATAGCGAGAGGTGAAAGTGGTGGCTATTGTGGACATAAACACCATCAGTTATCTCTGAAAGTGCCTGGGACATGTAAGGTTGAGAATAGCTCTGTATACCTACATCATAAAGAGCATATTGAGAGAGCAAGGTAAGAGAAAGTAAAGACTGGGAAAATGGAAAGAAATAAGGCTGGAGTTGTCAATTGAAGCTAGATTGTAAAGAGAATTGTTCTGCTGTAGGTTTTGAACTTTGCACTGTAGAAAATGAAGAACTACTAAAGATTTTGAAGAAAAGACAAGGCATGTCCAGGTTGAGAAATACAAATAAAAAACAAAACATGAGTTACGTAGTAGGTTAAATATCATTAAAGAAAGAAGCACATCTCTGGAAGTCCTGCTTTATCTGCATTCTGTTTGAAATGGTAATGCTTTGCCTAGACCTTGCAATAATCACTGATTTTTTTTTACATACTTAATCATCCCTTTATTCAAAAATTAATTAATATTCCTCCACTGTGCTAGATTTATGGGACATAATAATGACCAACACAAATGTAGTTTCTGCTCCTCATGGAGTTTCCAATCTACTGGGGAGATAAATATTAAACATGTCAAAGAGATAATTACACGTTTCTACAGTATCACACTGAATAGGCACAGGAGCGCCTGGGTTCTGAGTTACAAATATTTCAGATTTCGTTCATGATTATCATCTCATCAAACATCTGTGGAAGTCACTTTTTTAAATAATGGAAATACATTTTTCTTTTGAGCATGGCATTTGGCAATGAATTTGAGATTTGGTGACCTCCATGCAAACCATTGCAATATATGCATGATTTTTTTGTTATTCCAAGCATTTATAAATTACTGAGAATCATTATATTTTTCAGGAGAAGAGAAATAGTCAAGCTTTTCTCAGCCGGAGTCTTTTAAATGTATGGGTTCACTGGTAAAAAGAACAGATGGCTGAGCTAATGTTAGTAATTGCCAAGAAAAAAGCCCACTGTTGACCTAAAAATGCAATGAAATCTATTATTTTCTAACTTCCTGGTGAGTATTTAGCTTAAGTCCTAATTATTACAAAATTGAGAAAGAATATCTTAACATCAGAAAATTTCCCTAAGAACAGAGGAATATTAGGCCACATCTCTAACGTGACTGTTAGCCCATTTACTTAGCAGCTTACTTAACCAATCTTATTTGGTCCGTGATACATCTAAGAATTTAATTACCCACGTCATACCATAGGAATGAAAGTGAAAGTTAGCCACAATGAAAAAGTAACTCAGCAATCTAACATGAAAAGATTTCCATGAGAGGATCTTTTTCTCTGAAAACTTAAATTCTTATTGAGTCATTTTTAAATGTGTAGCCAATGACCTTTCACATTTTGATAATAACATTGTGCTACTTTGCTAAGGCTGTTGGAACAAAGTATCACAAATGGGGTGTCTTAAATAACAATGTATAGCCTCACAGTTCTGGAAGCAGGATATCTAAGATGAAGGTGTCTGCAGGGTTGGTTTCTTGCGAAGACTGTGAAAAAGAATCTGTTCCCACTTCTCACCTACCTTCCGGTGGTTCACGTTAGTGTTCCTTGGTATGTGAACGCGTCACCTGATCTCCGCCTCCATCTTCACGTGGCATTCCCTCTGTGTGCTATGTCTGTGGTCTGTCTCCAAATGTCCCCTTTTTATAAGGACATCAGTCCTAATTACCTCAATTCAAACGGATTATCTCTGTAAAGACCCTGTCTCCAAATAATGTCACATTCTGAGGTGCTGAGGGTTAAGACTGTAACATGTATATTTGGGGGAGACCCAATTTAACCTATAATCAGCATTCCATGAACTGAAAAATAAACTGTCTCTTCAGCAAAAAAACTTTAGCATTTTTGCTATCAGCATCAAATTGCTTTATTTCTCTTATATTCAGATTGTGTGTGTGTGTGTGTTTCATTCTTATTTTCCATGCAGTCCATACTTGAGCACTCGAGAGTGTTTTAGTTGTGAGAATGAATGTTGGAATACAAGCCGTGTGACAGACAATTTCAGTGGTGGCTGCTGAGCTCCAAAAAACCACTCTTTCTGTAAGACTGATCCCCAGGCCACAGAATTAGGCTCCAGAAGCTTTATCCTTTCTGTGTGGCCCTTCCCACTGACCATCAGAGTTAAATGCAAGGGCAGACACCTGACTCAAAAATATCCAGTGGGATTTTGACATCTGGAATGACAGTGTTTGGAAACTGGAAACAGTGAAAGCTGACTTGTTTTTGCCTCAAGGAAAAGGCCCACAACTCCTGCTAAAGTATTCATGCTTCTCTCCTTCCTTCCCCCATGAGCCTCAGTTATTCATTTCTTCCTTCAGTTCTGTAAGATATCACATTATGATCGCCCAAAAATATTTTCAATGTGCCTAGGCTTCCCAAGGTGACTTTCTGTTGCATGTGACCAAGCAGGATCTTAACAAATACAGGTGGCTCTGCAATAATCTATGTCCCGTTTGTTCACTTCTATTCTTTAACCCATCTCGTTTCTTCTGGTTCACGATTGCAGGTGATCCTCCTGGCTGCTGTCCAATCCATGTCATTAGTCATAATGGGAACCCAGGGAAAAAGTAGGAGTTTGGGGCAGAAATCCATCCCTATTCCTGTAAAAACAATAAAAAAGCCTACATTTAATCCATGGTGGATCTATATATGATCTTTTTGTATACATAATTGTAAAAAACACATTGGGCTGCCAAGTGCATTCTCTAATTTTAAAGTAACAAAGAATACCCTGAAAAAAAAGTCAAAATAAAGAGCCCTTATTGAGGAAAATTGCAAATACAGACCCCTGGAAGTTAATATTTACAATCCATGGCTTCTGTTCAGGGGCCTCCCTCAGAGTTTCTGCTTGTACCTTCCACAGAGACGAGAATAATCGATGTTGCCTCTGAAAGGGAGCGTATTACCTGTGGGCACTGGCACACGGCAACTTGATCCTCTGTGTCCCACTCGTTCTCGCTCAAGTGCCCCTAAGTACCCAGACATTGCAGCCAAGATCTCTTTAGGGCTCTGTTATCATTTGTGTAAACAAAGGCCAAAACTAGAACTGATCTTATTTTTTTATTATTATGTAAAGTAAGTTTCATTAAAGGAGCTCCTAATAAGTTGATGTGCTGCTATTTAACATATTTGCAAGCATGTCCACAAGGCTCTTTGGATGGTGGAATGAGTAAGAGAAAGATAAAGATGCATAAACCTTGTCCAAGAAACATGGGTCAACATCAAAAGGAAGGACAGATTCCCAGCCATGAATCTGTACTCTCAAATGACTCCCTGTTCCATCAAAACTCTTAGGAAGGAAAGAGTTATATCACTGAAACTCTACAATAAAGTCTCTAAGAACTTAGCTGTAGCTTTAGATCAGAGAGTAACAGAGAGTTCTCATGTAACCCACATGAGAATATTAATGCCCCACACAGATTAACGTCATCCATGCTAGTAACATCAACCTATTCTTTTACTTACAGATCTTCTAGAGACTTCTTAGCTCAGGACAACTTGGTACAAGGGACTGTGGAAACTCATCAGTGGAAGAAAGAAAAGCTTGGATGAAATAGAATCTAGGTAGATGAATTAACTAAAATAGAGGATTAGCACCTAATGACAGTAACCTGCAGTACAATTACAATATTCAGAAAGATGTAGTAAACTTGAGCTTATTCTGGTCCTGTGTTCTTCTTCTGCAAGAAATAGCAATATTTCCAGGCAGTGGAAGCATTCTGTTTACAAACAAAACATACACACGGAACAGGAGCCGACTCAGCATCAAAGGCTACAAGTGGCAGTGTCCATCTCTGAAACAGATGGGTGTTAAGGACTAGGTGGGATGTTAGAGTCTCAGCAAGTGTCCTGGGCTCCACTAGAGGAGCCACAGTGCAAATCAGGACTCCAAGGCAGAAGTTTAGTCCCAAAGATGAACAAACTAATGATTTTTAAAAAGTGGTGAAACCATGCAGGTGGGGTTCCCAAGCATGTTGGCTACTATACTGCAGGACACAAAGAATAGTTCCAGACCTTATCAGCTGGAGTGGCTGATTTTGATACTCTGCCCTCATCTTGCTCAGGTTTGGCTAAGAACATAGACAAAGTGCACCTGTAGCTGAAATACCTGTCAATATCTGAGCTGACTCATGTTAAGGGAACTAACATTTTGAGCATCCAGTATTTACCTAGATTCGTTTTATCAGTCCATTTACTTTACACAGATGCCTGGTAAAATACATATTTTTCCCTGTGTTTCTGAGATTATGTAACCCTCACTATCACTTCTATAAAAGTTGGGGTTGCTGTTACATTATAAAAGGTGATGTTTTTTGAGTAGCTATTATATTCCAGGTACTGTGCTAGCGTTTTTACATACAGCACTAATTTTAATTACAGTGCAAAATAGGTATTCTTATCCTCAGAAGAGGTGAGTAACTTTCTTAAGGTAAAGCACAGGGCTGAGATATAAACCCAGATCTGTCTGACTCCCAAGCATATACATATTGTACTACATACCACTGAGAAATGTTTAGAAGGAATGATTCGTTTAGATGTAATTTTGCTTTGTGAGTTTTTAATACAACCGGTTAAACATTAGCTCTTTCCTTCAACTTCAGTTTGATTTGAATGCACATTCAATATTTTAAAAAAAATACTTTTCATATTGAAAATCAGTTTTAGCAGAATGAGCACTGATCAGAAATGAGATTTGAGATCTCATGCCAATGAGTCCTGTGACCTTTGGAAGTCCTTCACTTCTCTTGGAAAATGTCCTTACTTATAAAAAAAAAATTGTTAAAAAGTAAAGCCTGCTGGTGGGGGGAGAGTTGAACTTGAAAAATTGAACTCTAAGAGTCTCTTCTAGCTCTCCCAGCTCTAATGGTCTATCCAATCATTTACAGTCTATTCTCTTTATATATTTTGAACACTACCTTTTGCAAAGAAGCCATAAGAAGGAAGATAATTCCAAATTTACTTTAATTTTTTTAAATTTTTTTTTTATTTCAGCATATTACAGGGGTACAGATGTTTAGGTTACATATATTGCCTTTGCCCCACCCAAATCAGAGTTTCAAGCATGTCCATCCTCCATATGGTGTGCACCGCACCCATTAGGTGTGTATATACCCATCCCTTTCTCTCCCCTCCCGTCTGCCCGACACCCGATGAATATTATTACTATATGTGCACTTAAGCATTGATCAGTTAATACTGATTTGATGGCGAGTACATGTGATGCTTGTTTTTCCATTCTTGGGATACTTCACTTAGCAGAATGGGCTCCAGCTCTATCCAGGATAATACAAGAGATGCTAGATCACCATTGTTTTTTGTGGCTGAGTAGTACTCCATGGTATACATATATCACCTTTTATTAATCCACTCATGTATTGATGAGCACTTGGGTTGTTTCCACATCTTTTCAATTGTGTGAATTGTGCTGCTATAAACATGTGAGTGCAGATGTCTCTTTATAGAATGTCTTTTGTCCTTTTGGGTAGATACCCAGTAATGGGATTGCCAGATCAAATGGTAGTTCTACTTGTAGCTCTTTAAGGTATCTCCATATTACTTTCCACAGAGATTGTACTAGTTTGCGGTCCCAGCAGCAGTGTATGAGTGTTCCTATCTCTCCGCATCCATGTTATTTATCAAATTTACTTTTAAAGAAAAATTCTCCAACTGCTTGCAAAGCACAACAAGTTAGTCAACTTCCTTCACTTATACACCACTTAAGAAAGTAGCAGTTACGATGTTGGAAGTTGACAACTGAAAGCTGTTTAAAGCCTTGTTGACCAATGAAAATATATAAATATAGATAGCAAATAGATACTTGCCTTCAACTAGAAATGCATTTTCAACTAATTCAGTTTAATGAACTGGTATCTTAGTTTCAATCATGAAAATATCATTAGATGATCTGAGTGCAAGAAATGGAGACTGGATTTAATCACGTCCTTCACAAAAGACTGGCAGCTGCGATGTTAGTAGAGGTACTACAGATAAAAGCATCTTTAGACCATAAAGTAAAAAGGCAAGGAATGCTTCAGGTGGACTGCTGTTACAAAATCACCTACCTTACTGTCTCCATGGCCTATGTTAAGGACTATGCATTATAGAAGAGAGAGAGAAATAAAAAAGAAAAAGAAAGAAAGGGAGGGCATGGGAAGACCTGGAAAGAAACACATAATGGACTACTTTGACTAGGTAATTTTTCATATAATGGTAGATGCAGATGGTTAGACTAGCTCACCGTGATTTTGCAGTCTGGTTTCAGATTTATCACTGGAATTAATTCTTGCATTTCCATGAAGGGCATTATACATTTCATTCCCACCATTTTAAATAATAAATTAATTTTAATGCATTTTTGCTCTAGCTTGAATGGAAAAGATGAAGAGCAATTGATAGGTTCTAAGTTTTTAGAACGCCTTTCATCAAGATTAAAAGCATAAGGCATCCCAAGTCAGGCTCTTCTAAAAACAGAAAGTAGCCATCTGCTGGGGCTGCAGAGTTATTCTACTCTAAAGTGCTGCATAGTTCAGCATAGCAGACATAGCCCAAAGTCTGCTCCTGGACCACACTGATCCTGAGACAGCATCACAGCCCTGTGTGCTTCTAATCAACATATTTAACATGCTTGTTTAAGATGTCCTCTATTTCTATTTGACAGAACTGGTGAGCAGAAAGAAGCCATTATACTTATAATTATACAGGTCCCGGAAGATGAAAATAACCCCAGTGAACTCACTAGCAATCCTAAAGATGTCCTGGGTTTCCCTACAGTTATTCCAGCTAGCAGGTGGGACTAGAGAGGGAAATTGCCTTGTTCTTTTTAAAGTAAATGCTATGTTGAGACTTGAGAGATGAAACTATTTTCATTTTGCTTGTTCATTTTGTTTTTTGCCTCTTCTAGCACCTCTTTCTTGTTTCTAAATCTTCATCTATTTTCAGATCTTTTTCTTTGTCTTTCTACACTATATTGTACTGCAAACTGTGCTTGAAAGCCAATTCTCAGGGAGTCCCTGCATCTCTTATATTCCTCTTCAACTTCTAATGGGTGTGTTTTCTAAAGGTAAAGCACACAGCTAGCGTGACCTTCTCTTCCACCAAAGACAAAACTCCGCAATCTCTATTTAAAATGTATTGATATCTGAAGGAAAGACCAGACATTTGGAAAGACATGCTGACTCTTAATTAGTCTTAATGATTAATTCGTCCCCACCGAAAGCAGCTTTGAGAACACAATGCCTATGCTTTATTGTTCAACCATTGATTGAAAACCGAGATTTTCAAGAAGATATTTGTGGCAAACACTGTTGATTTGCAAACCGAACATCCATCCTCAAGTCCCTTCATCCTGGCTCACCTCCATATAAAGGCTAAAAAGGCTAAAAACACTCTGCAGCCTCCCACACAGTTCAAAGTAGCAGGTCAGTGCCAGGCAACGAGGTAGGAGCAGAAGTCTGATGAAAGGTCCTGGGAAAGTATGTGCTTTCCTGATAAAAAGAACAAATAAAGCTTGTGTTTCCATCTTTATCTGTCTTCTTTCTGCCTTGGATGCACATTTGATATCTGTCATTGCTACAGCCATCTTTGAGGCAATAAGCATAAAGACAAAAGTCAAAATGCTACAGATGATGGACGAAAAGCAGTGACAGTTCCTGAGACCCTGGTAGCATTATTGAGCCAGCTGAGCCAGCTGTATACCTCCATAGTTCTAGCTGATGAGAAAACTAAGCCTTTATTTGTTTAAGCCACTGTTTTTTGGTTTTGTTTCTTGCAATTGAAATCATTCCAAATGATAGAGCATTTGTGTTTTCAATACCTGATAAACCATTTATGTATGTGCCATGATCATAATATCTTGCATTTGTTTAGCATTCCTCAACTCACAAAGTTGTGGTTTTCTGCCTAATATTACCTCATTTAATCTGCACAATGGGATGGTAAAGCACAAATTGTTACCACAACTTTAAAGATGAGCCAATTTAAACTCAGAGAGTTTAAGGAACTTGCTTAAATTCACAGAAAGAGAATATGGCAGGATTTAGGACTTGAACCCTTTACCTCTGACTCCAATTCCCGACTTAGAATAGTTTGTTCATGTGGGAAGCCAAACTCTTGTCTTTGCATATTTATTATGTTCTTAATAATCCTTGAAGCACTTCTGTGAATCAGTCTTTAAAAATTAACAGACAGGAATTGGATAAAAATTACTGAACTCATAGTCTGGTGTGAATTAAGACACTGTGACAAGCCTTGGGGTTTTAAAAGGGAATAGTATTAAATATCTAATTCTGGGGATTTCACAGGCTATTGAAAAAGACAAACATGTAAATAAATTATTCCAAATATGATACAGAGTATGGTATAAGGGATGACTGTTTATTGTAATATAGGGACACTAATTCTTACTTTGTGGGGAGTGGAGATGAAGGTGGGTGCAGGAGGGAGCCAAGGAAACAAAAATGGGGCATGTCACCACACAGTTCTGTGTGGCTACGGGACATTTTGGGGAGGGTGGTGATTTATGGGGCTTCAAAGCTGACTATGTCTAGATCGTCAAGGCTTTTATAGGTCCTTGGGTTTTGTATTCATGCGGGTGGCTACGATCAATAAAAAGATTCAAACATGATGGTATTATATATAGAATTATATTTTTGAATACTTCTCTGGCATCAGGCAGTAAACTGGAAGTAGACAGGAGTGGAGACCAGGGCCGAGTGGGATGGTGGGGCAATCTTCCCAGCTAGATATAATGAGACCACAAACTCAAGTAATGTCTGTGGGTTGGATAGGAGGAAGCAGATTGCAGAGATATTCAGGTATTACAATTTATGGGCTATAGTAGACAAGTGGAGGGGTTGGTGTGTGAGAAGGAAGAAAATAGGAATTTATACAGTTTTCTGGCTTGAGCTTCTAAGGAGGTGGAGGCATCATTCATGATAGAAAATGGTAAGAGTAAAAGCAGAGAAGGGTAGAGAGACCTAGAAAAGGAAATAAATTCTGCATTTGCACATGTTGAGTTCAGTAGCCCTTCAGAACATCCAGATAGAGATGCTCATAGAGAGTCAGAAATGAAAGCCGTACTTCAATAAATAATTCTGGACTAGAGAAGTCAATATCTATAGTTATGGAAGCAAATAGAATCTCACTGGGAGCATGTGTAGAGAGAGGGAAAAAGAGAATAGAATTCTGGTGCAACATCAACATTTAAATAGCGAGCATATGATCCAGTATAGGAAATGAAGTAAGAGAAATCAGAAGAGGAATAGGAGAAAAGCAAACAAATGAAAATTTTTCTCAAGAAAGCCTTGGGGTAAGTAGGGAGTGGGCAGTAACAATCCTAGCAATAATCAATGATATCATTGAGCATGTACATTATATGCAATATTGATTTTCACCTCTGTCAATTATCACAAAAAGGGTAAGTAAGATAAGAGCTGAAAATTTACAGTTGTATTTTGCCACAAGCCAATCATTTTGACCCTCCAAAAAGGAGTTTCTATCATGTGGTGAGAGTAGAAGCCAGATTTCAGTGGGCAGAGGAGTGAGTGGGAGGTGAAGAAATAGAAGACAGTGAAAGTCTATCCTTTTTAAGAAGCATTACTGAAAATAGGAAGAGAATTTACCAAGTCCCCAGGGTCATTTTTGTAACACAGTGAAAATTTCAGCTATGGAAAGAGAGTGGAAAGAGGGAACTACAAGAAGAAAAGAGGTTAAAAGTGATGCAGCAGCATCGCTGAGAAGGTGAAATGGGCTGAGAGCATAGAACAGGTAGAAGAAGAATGATCTCTGGATAGGAAGAAGCATGCACCTTTCTCTGAGACCACTGGGAAGGAAATACGTACAATTGCAGAATTTGATGTCAAACGCAGCACGTAAATATTACAGCAAACTGGGATTAGTATACATCTAACTACAGAGTTATTTACAATTGCTCCAGTACTTGTTGACCAAAGGCCTGTCTGGCATGTCTTCATTGGTCTCCATAGATGTCCATCTCCTCCTGTGGCCAGACCGAGGGAAATCAGTTTGGGCAGATTAGTTACTTTCATATTTCAAGCTGATTGTTAACAAACCGTAGAGAACTCTAACATTCTCTATCTGCAAGAGCTCAAAGCTCAGACTTTAAGAAGGAATGTCTTAAGTGAGTTTCCCATGGAAGCAAGACTTGAGATTAGAATTTTAGTGCAAATAGTTTATTCGGGAGGTGATCCCAGCGTATAGCAGGGAAGTGAGGAATGGAGACCAAGAAGAGAAGGAAGCCAATTCAGGGCCCACTAATGAGCAGGTTCTGCTGTGGGCAGTTGAGGTTCCGTCTGCCTGGAGATCTCCAAGAGCTGAAGCTGAACAGACCCCAGAATTGACCCTTCCTCAGTGGAGGGTTGAGGAATCTGGGCATTTATCTACAAATAACAGTTGGTCATTGCTAAGAGCTGCCCAGGGGGTGCGAATTCCCTGTCACTTTCAACTTGGCCTGCTTGTGGGCTGAAGCATGTTCCCACAGCCAAAGAAAGCTCCAGGCGGACAGCCCAGGTTGTTAGCAGTGAAGAAGCTTAGCTAATATGGACCAGACACCAACAGTGTCTACTACGAACTCCTCCTCGTGAATTGAATTTCTTAGGATGGGGGTGGAGGGTTTGGGAAAAGGACAGATATGGTCCCCTCTAGTTTTCAGCCGTAAAGGAACAAATTCTGAGCAGAGTACTACCAGAAAGAGTTCCTATTCTTTAGTTACTGAATTTTCACAACAAATTAAAAGTGAGCAGCTTTGAAATTATAATAGACATCCCCCCACACCCCCCTCAGCACATAGACACAAAATGTACCAGACTTGTAGTTAGAAAAAGTGTAAGTTCAAATCCAGGTGCTGCCACACACTGTGTAAACTTGGGCCAGTCGCTTGGCCTCTTGAAGCTTCAATTTCCTCATCTGTAAACAAGCATTATATTTGTTCCTCTATCAAATCAGATGGTTGTGAAAATCTAATGTCATCATGCACATAGGACTTCCCCAGCCATGAGATTAACAGGAAGAAGCATTCCAGTTAGATGCATGGGAGGCATGCAAGCTCTGAAACAGCATGACCATGGGTAGAAGTAGAGAACAGCCAAGAATTCCACTATAAGTAGTTTGGACTTGATTCTATAGGCAATAGGGAGCCATAGAAGTTTCAAGCAGGAGAGCAGTATTGTGGGCACATATTTTTGAAAAATCACCTTGGCAACTATTTGGAGAAGTGTTTATATTGCTTTTTACCAAGAAAGGTGGAAACTGGAGACAGGAAGACTAGTTAAGATGTTATATTGGCCAGGCATGATGGCCTGCACCTGTAATCACAGTTCTTTGGGAGGCCAAGGTGGAGGGTTGCTCAAGGCCAGGAGTTTGAGATCAGCTGGGGGAACATAGCAAGACCTCATCTCTACAAAAAATTAAGTAACTTAGCAAAGCATGGTGGTACACACCTGTATTCCTAGCTACTCAGAAGGCTGAGGTGGGAGAACCACTTGAGCCCAGGAGTTTGAAGTTATAGTGGACAATGATCAGGCCACTGCACTCCAGCCTGGGCAACAGAGAGAGACTCTGTTGCTACGGAAAAATTAGCTGGGCATGGTGGCGCATGCCTGTAGTCCCAGCTACTGGGGAGGCTGAGGCAGAAGGATTGCTTGAGCCCA
>CAUYSK010073669.1:0-24660 GCA_963575035.1 Avahi laniger | reverse complement strand
GCCCAGCCGGGGGCATCACAGCAATGCCTCCCAGTGGGGTCTCACACACCGCTTCTCACTGGAGCCGGGAAGCATTATCCCACTTTCTGGACGCAGCACAGGGCCGCAAAGGCAGAACCTCTGCTTTCTACGGGGTTCCTGCCTGAGGCCAGGACAGGGAGCACGTGGCCTTCATGCTGAGATTCCCTGGTGTCGAGGGAGGTTTCTCACCTCCTGTCAGGTGAGCAGCATCATGATGTCTGCCTGATGCTTGAGCTTGGAGGGCAGCTGCGTCCCTCGTGACTGTGGGAAGGACCGGGCAGCGGAAGACAGTGCCCACTCGCACTTTGATTCCACAAACAGCAAGGCCTCCAGGTTCCAGAGTGGTTCTGATGCTTCCTTCCCTCAGTGGGCCTTCCGTGCAGGCTGGTGGCAGCCTGGCAGGTAGTAAGCAGGTTCTGTGGCGGGTGACGTCTTCGGTAGCTTCGTGCCACTTTCCCTTGGCCAGAGAGTTCCGAGCATTAGGGGGCAGTCTGTGTGCATCAGAAAGTACAATGGCTTTGGAGTCAAGTATACCTGGGCTCTAGTCCCAGTGGTCACTTGCTGGTGTGTCCCTCCTAGCAGGTTCTTAACTGCTCCTTGCCTCAGTTTCCGCACCTGAAAAGTGCAGGTGATAACACCTGCCTTGGGGGATTGCTGGCAGGCTAGAGATGGGGAGTGGTGCCCAAGGCCTGGGTCACAGCAGGCACCAGGAAGCAGGTGGCATGGTCTCTGTCACAGCCAGAAATGCCCTCCAAGTGCAGGACAGACCTGACATCGCACCCTGCCTGGTACACTTTGCACCAGCTGTGCCTCAGGCTGGGGTGCCACTCCCTCTCTGCTGGTCCTGCTCCCTCCCCTGCCCGGCCTTGCCTAAGTCCTGTTTGCACCATCTGCGCCAGGACAGGCAGTCCCTAGAGCCACCCAGCTCCAGATTGTGGTGATGGCAGCATCCTCCTGGGGCCTGGTGTTTTGAGTCCTGGTCCCCTGAGAAGTCCTCACTCTGCACAGCAGCCAGGGCCCCTCCCGCCGCCTGTGCGGAGTGCCTGTGCTGGACGTTGGTGGCTGCGCTTTCTTCACTCATAGGATGACGAGACGGAGAGGCAGTCTGGCAACGTGAACCCAGCCAGCAGACCAAGGAACCGATGTCGCTGCAGTGCACAAAGCTGACTGGTCCCACGGGGTCTGTCCTAGTGCTTGCCTGAGAGGAGGTGTTTCCTGAATGCCGAGTGGAGGATGAATCACGGGTAGAACCCGGTCCCTTCAGTGCGGCCTCCTGTCTGTCTGCTGTCTCTCTGGGTTCAGGACTCACAGACTGGCCTCTCCCTAGCCCTATGCTTTTGGAGGACTTCAGTGTCCCCAGGATCGTATGTAGAGAATGGCATCTCAAGCCCTGCTGGTGCTGCAGTTAGACAGGAAGTGCCAAGAAAGAATTCTAAGGGCTGTCCCAACGACCTTCCTCTTGGCAGCCGGTTTCAAATGCCTTCGTGATGTTCTGAGCTCTTTGCCCCACAACTGTCTCCATTTAGGCTCCCCGGGTGGTACGGGTCGTTTACCAGGGAGATGACCCCGGAAGCACAGGGGCAAGGGGTGAGTCAGGGAGGGTGTTGGGGTGGGTGGAACCGCTCTGCAGCTGGGGCATGGCTGGAGGCACAGAGGGGTCTGTGTGCCCTGGGCGACTGACCACAGGGCGAGGTGGGTGTCGCCACAAAGCTGCCCACCCCAGCGGCTCCCACAGGGCCGGGGTCTGGTCCAGCCTTATCCTGGGATGGGGCTCTGTGTCCAGTCCCTGGCAGCCCCAGGGACTCAGAGCTATTCCAGCTGCTCCTTTGGTCCCTCAACAACCGTTTTTTTTTTTTTTTGTTGAGACCGAGTCTCACTCTGTTGCCCTGGCTAGAGTGAGTGCCATGGCGTTAGCCTAGCTTGCAGCAACCTCAAACTCCTGGGCTCAAGCGATCCTTCTGTCTCAGCCTCCCGAGTAGCTGGGACTACAGGCATGCACTACCATGCCCGGCTAATTTTTTCTATATATTTTTAGTTGTCCAGATAATTTCTTTCTGTTTTTTTGGTAGAGACGGGTCTCGCTCTTGCTCAGGCTGGTCTCGAACTCCTGAGCTCAAACAATCCGCCCGCCTCGGCCTCCCAGAGTGCTAGGATTACAGGCATGAGCCATTGCACCCGGCCAACAACTGGTTTTTGACCACTTGCTGGGTGCAATGTACCGCCCAAACAGCCTGCATCCTTCCTGCCACCTTCTCCCACCTGCCCCCATCCAGGACCCCTCCTCTCCCTCTCAGGGTTCCTCTTCTCCCCTGGGCCGTCGTATCCCTCTCCCGCTCTGAGCTGGGGCACAGACAGAGCCAGGGGGCCTGCAGAGGACCTGTCTGGTTCCGGCTGCGGTTTGGCCCGGGACAGGTGCTGCCACTGTCTCAGTGCCCCCTAATGTGGTGGGGGGGGGGCTGAACAATGGCCCCCAAAGAGGGCTCTGTCCTGATCTCCAGCCCCATGTCTGTGTTACCGCACATGGCAAACAGACAGATCAGACATGACTGCGTTCAGGACCCACACAGGCGATTGCTCTGGATCGAGGGTTGCCCGTGTCACCATGGGGGTTCTCGCTGGCAGAGGGCAGCAGGGCCAGAGAAGGGAAGAGGACAGGGCAGAGGTGGGGGCAGAGGAGTCTCTACTGCTGGCTGGGAAGATAGAGGGGCCACATGCTGAGAAACACCAGGGGCGGAAGCTGGAAGAGGAGAGGAGGGGGTGCTCCCCGGGAGCTGGTGGAAGGAGCAGCCCTGCAGACTCCGACCTCCAGGGCTGTCGCATAATCAGATGTGCTGTGCTGAGCCCCCGGTGCAGGTGGCCACGCCCTCCTGTGTTCCCTGCAGCGTGGGTGAGGTCGAAGGTGAGGGATATGGAAACATTTGCAAACTGGAGATTGTTCTGGAACTTCTCCCAGAACGACACAGTGTCATTTCAGTGCAGAGCATGCGGGCCTGTCCTGCCACTTGTTCCTGGTTGCCTGGGTTAGAGAGCTGTTTGGTGAACACCTGGGAGTAGAAAATGTACAAATGAGGATACCCACTGAGAGGGGAGAAGATAGTGTTTGCTGAGACCTTCCCACGCCATGCCGTGGCCTCACTCAGCCTCACGCTCTCCCAGGGGAGAGGGGCCATCCCCCCGGCTCCGGACAGCCTACAGGTGACCAATCTGCAGCCCTTCTGACTTGGGGAACCTGCACACACCACGGAAAATGCTGTGGATGTCACTTCTGATTATCCCCACCTTACAAGGAGGAAGCTGAGGCTCGGATGTCCAGTGGTGGGTTGGATGGGTTGCCAGCTGGGATTCTAGCAGGGCTCCTTGTGCCAACGTCTGTATCGCTTCCTGCTGGACAGGGTCCTCATGGACACCCAGAGGCCTGCCTCTGCTGTCAGTGCCAACACACCTGAATCCAAATGTTGGTGGAGCTGATTTGTCTAGTGTCTGGGGGCCCTGGGTCTCGGCCTGACTCTCCTTGGTCTTTAGTTACCCTGAGTCTCAGCACAGCCCAACTGTCCCAGTTGTCTGGGGAGCCTGGATCTCGTGGTGTGTGAGTAGCTCCAACAGAGCCAGGAGACCAGGAACCAGTCGTGGCGTCACCCTCAGGAGGCCCCTCTGCCACTGGGGTTGTCCTGGAGGGCCCTGTAGCTCGCGTGTGGTTCGGATCAGTGGGCAGAGGGACCTGCCCGAGGGGCATAACTTTGCTTTCAGGCAAGCAGACCCTGCGGAGCACACTGGCAGGGGAGTGGCCGACACTGCTCCCCCAGTGTGGGGCCCAGCGCCGTCCTGGGGCCTGCACTGCTGTGTGCGTGGACCCTGTAGTCCTTATACCAAATCCCCTTGCTCGGTACTGCTGGTAGCCCCACTTCACAGGTGGGCAGAGGCCAGGGAATTAGGGAGCTCCCCCAGAGTCATTCTGCTGGTTGGCACGGTGCTCACTGCCAAGCCCGCAGTCCTACCTGGCGCACCGCGGCACCCCCAGCATCCCGAGTGGCTCCCACGTCCTGTCACCCCCGCATCAGTTTAGGCCCAGAGCCTCCTCTGGGACCCAGTGGGAAGGCCTCCCTGGGACCGCGGTGCTGCTTGGATCACTGCTTGCTGCCAGGCCTCTTGTCCCACCAGCTACTTCCCTGCTCCGGCCAGCTGGGCCTGTCTCAACCTTGCCAGGCCTGGGCCCACTACGCCGGAGCTTCGTTCTGCCCCCACTGCTCCTCTCCCCGTCCTCCTTCGCCAAGGAGGGCGCTAGTGGCAGGCTGGATGAGGGGCTCTCCCCAAGAGTGGTCTGGCTACCACCCGTCAACACCTGCTTGCCTGGGCCTCCAGGGGAGCCCACGAGAGTTGGAGCCAGTGGTCTCCGGTGGTGTCCTGACTCATTCCCTCTCTCCTGGGATATTGGGCCCAAGGCACTTTTCCTTTTTTTTTTTTGAGACAAAGTCTTACTCTTCTTGCCTAGGCTAGAGTGTCATGGCGTCAGCCTAGCTCACAGCAACCTCAAACTCCTGGGCTCAAGTCATCCTCCTGTCTCAGCATCCCGCGTAGCTGGGACTACAGTCACGCATCACCGTGCCCGGCTAATTTTTTCTATTTTTAGTTGTTTGGCTAATTTCTTTCTAATTTTAGTAGAGATGGGGTCTCGCTCTTGCTCAGGCTGGTCTCAAACTCCTGAGCTCAAGCAATCCTCCCGCCTTGGCCTCCCAGAGTGCTAGGATTACAGGCGTGAGCCACCACGCGCCCAGCCCAGACTTTTCTTGATAAAAGGGTGAGTCACACATTAAAAAAAGGTGCTCCATGCAGGCCAGTGCTGACAGAGCTGGTCCCTCTGTCATCTGGAGACTCAGGTCACAAAACTTCTAGCATTGCAAAAAGGCTGCACGTGAATGTCCTGCAGCTGCTGTAACCACACGCCGGGGGGCTTAAAACAAAAGAAATCTATTCTTTCACAGTTCTGGAGGCCAGAAATTCAAAACCAGTACAACTGGGCCAAAGTCGGTCGAAGCAGGACCGCGCTCCCTCCGCAGGCCCTGTGGGAGAACCACCCCTCGCCTCTCCAGCTGTGGTGGCTGCCTCATTCCGTGGCTCGTGGCCTCATATCCCTACTGTTTGAAGCCAGCACCTTCAAACCTTCGTTCAGTCTTCACGTGGTCTTCTCCATGTGCGTGGAATCTCCTTATTATGAAGATACATGTGGTGACATCCAGGACAGTCTCCCCATCTCACATCCTTAATTTACACATCTGCAAAGATCCCCCACTTTAACCATATAAGACCATAGTCACGGTCCCAGAGATTACGAATGTCTTTGGGAGGCCACTCTTTAGCTGGCCACAGGCAGTGTCTTGGAGTGTTTTATTTCTGGGGCTAATACCTTTTCTTCTCCCTGTGGGGTCTTGGGAACAGCTGAGAGAACGAGAATTTCTCATAGGATAAAAAATCTTACCCTAACTCAGCTAAATTTAAACATCCGGTGAGCCAGACACTGTCACGGCCTGTGGATGGGAGCATAGGTTTGTAAAGTTAGGTGAAAAACGTATCAAGCCTTGAACACATTCATGCCTTTTGATAGTATAATGCTGCTTCTGGGAATCCCTTCTGAATGACCGGTGTGGACCTGGGCGTAGAGAGCCACGGTGGCAGGGGTGACATACTCCACAGGTAAATGTCCGGCCATAGAACGCTGGCTCCATAAATGAGCGCCCATCCGTAGCAACATTCGCAAATGCAGAGCGCCTAGGACTCAACATCACCGAGGACTGTAAAGAGCTTTTGCTTATGTGGATTATATTTATTGATATTTACTGTATTAGAACTTGAAAGAGAATTTTTAGAAAATTTGTAAAATTAAGTAAGAATAATGAACCCTTTGCATGTTAACACAAGAGCATTTTTACTGAGCTGGGCACAGCTTTACAGCTTTGCAAATCTCATTAATATCTGGCTTAATAGGGGATGGCTGGATTCTGATGTCCGGCTCTGTGTTCAGTCAGCTGTCATGTCGCATGCCACGCAGCCTTTGCAGAGCTCCGTCCCATGCTCAGGAGAACGTGAGTGAAAAGGGGAGATCACATCTGAGTGTTATCATGAAAATGGTTTTGACCCTGCTGAACCCTCAGTGGGGTCTTAGAGACCTCCAGAGGTCCCTAGACCACACTTTGGGAACTGCTGATAAAAGCTGGAATATTATGCAATTATTAAAATGATTATAAAGGATTAATAAAATATATGTGTTAAAGCTGGTGACGGATGAAAAATATAGGACACAAAATTTCATACATAGTCTTTGCAAAACATGCAGAAATGTGCACTAGAAGAAATGGGATAGGATTATGGGCAACTTTTCCTTTGTTCCTATCACTTTGCTGTTTGATGTTTTTCCTGCTTATTCATTTTAAGGATACGCAAGTGACAGATTTGCTCAATACTAGGTCTGAAGGACGCTCCCTTAGAGAGCAGCTGTCAGACTCCCCGGCGCCCAGCCAGGTCTCCTGGCTCTAGGTCGGTGTTCTTATTCTCCATTTTGGGAGGTCAGACTCTCACCATGGAGCCAGGGCTGTGAGGGCACCGGCGTGTCATGGCACAGGGACCTGAAGTGTGTGCATATGCAACTATTACGTACCCGTCATAATTAACGGTTTTTTAAAAGGTAAAAAAAACCCAAAATAAAAAATAAAATAGAATATGTATGCGAGTGCGTGTGTGTGTGCACGGGTGTGTGTGATCTGGTGATAATGTAGTCTATGGTTATAAAAGAGAGGCAGTTGCTCTGTAACAAATTCCACAGTTGCTGACGAGAAATTAGGAGCTGGTCTGAGATTCCCTGTCCTCATCTGGAATGCCGGCAGCCAGCACGGCTTAGCAGAGAGCTAAATATATCCTGGGTGTGTGCTGGCAACCTCAGGAACCCTGGCCAATGACTGGAGTGGGACCCAAAAGGAGTGATTGATTTGTCCATTAAAAATCAATACCTGCCATTTGCAGAGTATCTGGTAACACTGGGCATGGTGGAGAGGTCCTTTGGGGTGGATATCGATGCTCCCAATTTGTAGATGAGGCCACCTGGGTGAGACCAGAGGCACTATTTGCGTGAGGCCACGCGGCTGGCTAGGGGGGCTGGGCTCCTACCCTCCTGCCTGGCTCTCAGAAGCCCCACCCAGTGCCGCCTCCCTCAGACCATATGTCTCCCCACCCGGTTCTTCCAAATTGAAGCCAATGGGGGCAATGACTCCTGTGCCTGATAAAAAAATGTCCCTTTTCTCCATGGGTGTTTTTATGCTTTTTAAAGAGCTCACACTCGATCAAAGGGGCGCCTAGCGGTTGTTAGACCAGAGTAGCAGTAACACGGCGACAGCACTGTTGGAGCTTGTGCAGCTTCACCTCGAGCAGTTCTTGCAGCAATGCGGGTGTGGTTACAGTGACTCCCTGTTTCACAGGTGGGGACACTGAGCACAGCGACCTTGAGAAACATGCCTGGCGTCACCCTGCTGGTCGGTTATGGTTAGGGTGTCACCCCACTGGTCGGCGGCCGTGCCGCCCTTGAACCCAGCAGCTCTTCCCAGACTCTGCACTGCTGCTGAGCCACGTCTTCTCCCTCCACAGCCTGCGTTAGATGTGGGTCGGCTGCTGACCCAGGCTTCTCCACATCCTCTCTTAGCACAGCGTAAGGGTTGTGTACGAGCCATCTATATGTTTGCGGTTCTCCGAGGCTTCCAAACAGACTAGGTCCTCTGCCAGCTGCCCTGGGGCATGAACAGTGGATTCTGAAAGGGACCTATAACCAAACCATCCTTTTCTTACCTAAATGTGACCCACAGTCTCCAGGGTTGGCAACTTGGAAAGAACATCTTCCTGGAACGAGGTCTTCTAGGTAATTTCTGCCCCCACCCCAGGCACCAGGGGCTGGCCCTCCATTGCCGGTCTGCTCTGAGCTTTGGCACCTGCCCCTCCCCGACTCTGCAAGGCACCCCTGTGGCCCAGCAGACCTCAACAGGGCTTGGCTCTGTATTGGGAGGGAGGGGACAGCAGCCTGGGCCATAGCCTGTATGCCCATGGCATTGACCTGGGAGCCCCTGCAAGACAGCCTGCAGGGCAGGGCATGGTGGCTTCTCCCTGTGAACACCCACCTCTCCCTGAGCCAACTGACACCAAGAGGGACACCCCCTCGCAGAAGCCCGAGGCCTGCTGCAAAGGCTCGGCCCCACCTAAAGTCTCCTGGGCAGCCGTGTCCTGTAACATGCAGCCAACCCAGCATCCATAGGTTTGTCGCGGTACAGAGGTGGTGGCTCCACCTGAGTGCACCAATCCCTGAGCACACATGGGATGTGACCGTAATGCAGTTCTTCCCTCCAGGAACACCCAGCCCATGTAGTACATGATGACAACAGTCAATGAGAAAGCACATCTCAGGGGCCTATGGGGAGAAGCAAACTGGGCCTAAAAGAGAAATACTTGCAGGCTTCCTGAAGGAGGTGACATCCAACCAAGTAGGAGTCAGCCAGACAACGCAGCAGGAGAAGGGCATCCCAACAGCAGGGACAGCGCATGCGGAGCCCTGGTGGGGGAAGGGTTGTGTTTGAGGAACTTCATTTGTGCCCTCACCTTAGGCCCCAGGTAAGGTGCAGGGTGTGCTGTTGGGCTCTGGTGCATCGTGGTCTCCCGCACCTCACAGTGCCGGGCTTGTGGCGGGTGCTCCCTGATGCTGAGGAGCTCTGGCCTAGGAGCCCACGAGTCAATGTTAGGGGAGGCTCAGTCCTTGGAGGGGTGGGTAGGGGTGAAGATGGTACAAAATGCAGATTCCTGGGCCTGGCACACTCTGAAAGAGCTGGTGGGGCCCCAGGATATGCATTTTTCAGAAGCCGCCAGGTGATGCTGGGCTGAGCCAGGTTTGGGGACTGTCCGTGTCGACAGCCTTGTCAAGACGTCTAGCCATGGGGTTGGGGGAGGACCAAGCTGGTGTGGCTGGGATCCAGGGAGGACTTGGGCACTTGTCCTTGCAAGTGGTGGTGGGGAGGACCTGCAGAGGGGAGGGAAGCAGCTGTGAGTGTGCAGGGGACAGGTGCTGAGGCCGCATCCCGTGTCTCCCCACCTGTCTGTTGTCTTCCCCGTCCCCCTTCCTCAGACCCAAGGAGGGCCCAGCCCGGCCGAATTCCACAGCTGGATTGGGATAGGTGTTGCTATCCTGGGGACAGGGCATATCCCACGGGGCTGCTCAACTGAGGAAGCGGCAGCTTCGTTTGACCTTGCAAGGCAGAGTGTGGGAGGTCAAGGGTGAGGCTCCTGCTTTGGAAGCCCTGGGTCCCCTCCCTGGGCACCAAGTGGCCAGGGCCACACATCAGGGACGCCAGCACCCACGGCCCACCCTCGGTGGCTGACCCCCGCAGTCCTCGCACCCCACCCACATCCCTTTTCATAATTTCACTTAAGAAGAGAAGAGGGCTGGGGCAGGGGCACCAGTTTTGAGGCTTTAAACTGCGTCTTGTGAAATCTGGTGGCTCTTCAGCTGCTGGGCCGTGAGGGCGATCATGCAGCCGGGTGACGGGGCGTGTGCCCTCTGCACCTGAAGGTGGAGCGTCATCGCGAACTTGCTGCCAACGCACCTTCTGGGCGCTGGAGGCCTCGGTGCCAGCCCAGTGAGGCGTTGTCGGGCAGTGAAGGGAGGTGGACAGTCCCTGCCCTCGGGAAGTGCAGGCGACGGGGAGACTGGCCAGGAACAGATGGTCACAGGGCGGCACCTGGTGCTGTGCACACTGAGACCCAGAGAATTGGGGAGGGGCTCGAGCTGGTAAGGAGACCCTGGCCTCACTGTCCCAGTTCTGGGAAAGAGGGTTAGTTATGCCAGGAATAGAACCTTCTGTGTCCCATGGTATTGCCTGACTCTGACTGAGGCTGCAGCAACTTGAAAGAAGGAGCAGCAGGGGCTGGGTCTGCGGCTTGTCCCCTTTGCACCAGCAGTCAGGTTCTCTGTCCACTCCTGCACAGAGCTGGGGACCCTCCTGTCCGCTGTGTCCTGCTTGGTGTCAGCGTGAGGGTCTCGCTCAGGCATTTCTGCATTCTCTGAGCACTTGAAGCTCTGAGGAACGTTGGGAAATTTGGAACACTTGGCCCCAGCATGCAGAGATAAGAAATTCCAAGTGGAACTGTAGGAATGGCTTGGCAAGTTAGCACATTGTTGCAAATTCTCCTTTTTCTTAGAACTGAGAATCACCCTCACAAATAGGTCTCCTCTGGGCAAACCTGCACATCTATTTGCCCCGAATACTAAGCAAAACCTACGCCTAAATGAAGCATAACCTACCCTTCCCGTTATGGAAGCTGAATATTCAGATATCAATTACTTGACCCAAATCACATTAATGTGTTTGGCAGAAGCCATTTCCCTGGGTGTCCACGAGCTTCAGGTGAACAAAAGAGAATTGCAAGGAAAGCTCTGGACGAAGCCACGTGTGGCCATGGTTTTTGGAGGAGGCGGAGGGGCAGTAATTAACTGCAGGTCACATCTGGGGCCTGGACCTGTGGGGTGTATAATCAGTAAGATTGCAGCTTCTGTTTGCTCAGGGCCCGGCTCTCTCCAGAACACACACTTGGATATCTGTGGTCTCCTTAGGTTATTCTGGAACTCTCAAAAATACTTAGGGCTCCACAGGTTGAGGGAGGGAGGTGGCCAAGGTCACACTGCCAGAAAGAGGCAGCTGCGATGTGAGCTCCCGGCTGTCTGTCCCCAGCCCAGGCCCCTCCCACCTCCTTGAGATGCCTTGCAGGCTAGCGAGAATGTGTAGACAGTGTAGACAGGGACACGGGCGGGGACAGGGTGTGGGTGAGGGCTGGTGCAAGGAGACAACACCCAGCCGAGCTTGAGGTCAGATGCAATGACTTTGGGGGAAATGTCCACAGGCGGCAGGCGTTGCTGCTGATTTTAAGGAGAAAAGAGTTTTAGACACTGCACACCACCGAGGCATCACCTGACTTCCTTCAGTTTCCTCCTGTTCAAGCTCATCTCGGCCCCCACCTCCCTGCCTCCCCCACCCTGCGGCGCTGGAGGAAACACCCACTCCTCTGCCCTTCCCTCCTGCCACACGCGCCTGCGTGCCCCTCTCTGCTGGCCGCCGGGGGACCTTACAGAGGAGGCCCCAACCTCGCCAGGGTCACTGCTCTCACCTGTGTTTTCTGGAGTATTTTCACCATGATTATTGTCATAGTTAGAAGTAGTGACCGTGGGATCAGCAGTGTCACAGGCAGGATGCGCATGCATTGTTGAAGGGGCAGGTGAGCAGAGAGGAGCCATGCGTGAGCGCCCACCACGCAGGAAGGACCCCTGCTGGCCGCTGCCGTGCTTCCGCCGACATCCCCCTCTGGCTGGACTTGTTCCCTTTCCAGGCCTGCGGAAAGCGTGTCCTGCCTTCCTCCCTGAGCGCCCCTGCAAGGTCCCCGTGGCGCTGAATACCCTTCCACGGCCTCTTCCTTAGCTGTGTGTGGGATCCGACTGAGGGGCTCCTGAGTTGACCACACTCTCTCTTTCCTTCTCCAGGTGGGGAGTGTTTTTTGTATGTTTAAATTTTATTATTTTATTGTTGTAAAATAGACACAACATAAAATTTACCATTTTAACCATTTTGAAGAGTACGACTGAGTGGCATTAAGCACGTTCACGTTATTGTGCCGCCATCACCACCACCCATCTCCAGAACCTTCTCCTCTTCCCAAAATGATGCTCTGCCCCATTAAACACTAACGCTCCCAGCATTCTACTTTCTGTGTCTACGGACCTGACTCCTCCAGGGACCTCACGTAAGTGGAATCGTACAGGCTGTGTCCCTTTGCGTCTGGCTTATTCCACCGAGCATCGCCTCCTCAGGGCTCATCCACACCGTAGCACGTGTCAGAATGTCCTTCCTTTGTAAGGCTGAGTAGCAGTCCATGGTCCGGGTAGACCACGTCGTGTTTGTGCGTTCGTCCAGCAGCGGACGTGGGTTGTTAACAGTGCTGCTGTGAACGTGGGGTGCGTGTGTCTCTTTAAGACCCTGCTTCCTATTCTTTTGGGGTTACGCCCAGAAGTGGAATCGCAGTATCCAATGGTAAGTCTGCGAGTAAGTTTTTGAGGGGCCGCTGTGCTGTATTTTGTAGTGGCTGCATCGTTTGGCATCTGGTGGGGGCTGTTCCAAGGGCAGGACCTTGTCAGGCCTGGAATCCCCCTGCACAGGGAGGGGCTGTGCAGGCTGGCTGAGGACTCGGCCCGCTCCTCCTGGCCACACCTCTTATCCCCTCCCTGCCATGCCCCCTGCCCACTGTGCTGAGCTGTCAGGGTCCCCACATGGGCCATGCCCTTCCCCACCCTGTGTCTTCGCACAGGGGGCCCTCCCCACAGCAGGCCTTCCTCCCCTTGCCCTTTCACCCAAATCCGCCAGCCACCTGCTCTACAGGGCGGACGCGCTGCTAACTCCCCCTGGCCTACTCGGCCTCCCCTCTGCTCTCGTCTCTGCTAAGGCACGCCGTGCTTGTCCACTTTTCCAGGGTCTGTCTTGTGCCCTCTCTGTCTGCCTCCTTTGACCAGGGACTCCTGGAGCTGCCTCCCCCAGCTCGGGGTCCCCTGAACCGGTGAACCCCTGAGGCCTGAGCAGTTTGGGATCAGTGTACTCGTGGGCTCCGGCTGCAGAACAAATGCCACAGCCTGGCAGCTTATGAGCTCTGAGGCTGCAGTCTGGGGAGGGCTGCCTCGTGGTGGCGCCTTCCTGCTGTGTCCTCACCTGGTGGAAGGGACTAACGAGCTCTCTGGGTCCTCCTCGTGACCTAATCACCACCCCAAGACCCACCTCCTAATACATCACCTTGGTGATTAGGATTTCAACGTGTGAATTTTGGGACAGACACAGATATTTGAACTGTAGCATAGCAGTAAGGGACCCAGGAGCTCAGTTCGCCAGGCTCTGGGAGCATCGGACAGCGCACGACCCGGGGTTTCCTGCAGCCTGAGCTGGGCAACTGGCTGCACGCCTTGGAAAGTTGAAGCTAGACCCAAGGCCACGCTGCAGGACGTGGGCCAGGCGGTTAGATGTAAATTTAGCCACTCTGAGCTGGAAAATGTCGTGCACCTTCCTTCCTGCGCTTCCCGTCAGTGTGAGTCAGAGAGTGGTTATTGTTGTCAAATGCTCCGCAGACCACTCTTGTCTGGTGGGCCATGGGCTGCTGACCTGTAAAGCCAACCTTGTGGGGTGCAGCCGGTGAAGCCCCCTCCACTCAGCTCAGTGGAACCCCTCCCCTTCCTGGTTTGGAGGACTTCAACATAAGAATTTGGAGGGAACAAAAACACTCAGATCACTGCAACACTTTAGCACATATCGATAGCAAACATCACCTTTATAAATGATGTCAGCACCTCCCGTTGCCGCGGTTACAGCCAGCTGTCCTTTATAGATACTTGTTTACCTTTTCCCTTCCAGGATCCAGTCTAGGATCCTGCGTTGCAAATGGTTATCATATGTTTTTGTCCTTAATGCCCTTTATTCTAGAATGTTCTTCCTGCCTTTTTCCTTTTCTGTTTTTCTTTTGTGCTGCCGACACATTTGAAGAGGCAGACCGGTGGCCTTGTGGTCTGTTTCTTCACATCTGTGTTCGGGCTGAACATGGTGGGCGAGAGCCCTGCCTCAGTGACGCTACGACCACCCACCGGGTCCCACAGGGTGCCCGCGGGGCTGTTGGTCCCCAAGTGCTTTCAGACTTTAGCACATCTTGTGTGCACCCAGCATAGACGAAAATTCTTACACATACATCTGTGCACCCATGTGCAAATAGACGTGTGAGAGACATTCCCGGAAGAAGTGGAATTGTCAAACAGGATGTCTTCTGCCAAACCACCCTCCCCACTGGCTGTACCGGTTTACACCTCTATCCAAAAGGGCGTGAGAGCCCAGCCGCCGACCCCTCCTAGCCCAGCACAGGATGGGATCATTCTTTTTAACATTTGCCAAATGAGAGGCAAGGGCGCACTCCCTGCCTTGCGGGGCTGGGGCTGGGGAGCCACGCATATTTGTGTGTGTTCCGGCCATTTGTGTTTCTGTGGATTTCCTGTTCCTTTCTGTTATTCATCTGTCTGATTCAGGAGGCGGATGGGGTGTGTGGACTGTGTTTTGCAGCAGGGAGGAGCTGCTGGTGGCTTCATCGTGGGTTCCCTTGCAGATGGGGCCGGGAGGGGTGTGTATTGAGGGGTGGGGAGGACGGCAGACGGCTTCCTGCCTGGGTGGGTGTTGTCAGCTGTGCTGGAAGAGAGGGGCTTCGGCCGCTCACCCTACGGTTGATGTTCTCACTGCAGATTTTCCTTGCCGGCTGTGCTGGGGGCTGCCCAGACCCACCAATGCAGTTGACGTGCTTTGTTCCGGCACTAGGCCTCCCTCTCCGCCCCTCCGCAGCCTCTTGCCGCCTGTCTCCCACTGGCCTCCGGGTGGAGCCTTCACACCTCCTCTGTTGCCTTGGCAGCTTGGTGTCAATGCCCTGTCCTCAGAGGCAGGCACCTGCAGTAACATTGCTCTCTGCCTGCCTGCCCCAGTAAGTGGATACGCCACCCCCCAGGCAGGCCAGCATTGTAACTCGTTTACCTGTTTACTCTTTGTCCCCTCCCGCACAGCCTGCAGCTCCGTACAGGGTGGGACCCCCCCTCTCTCTGTGCACCTGGTGGCTGACGGGCCCTCCCCCCCGGGGACCAAGTGCACTGGTGTTTAGGAGTACTCCAGACTCGCAGGACTCTAGTATGCGGAAGGGGACATCTGACCAGCTAGTGCAGCCGTCAGATGTCTGGGCTGTTTCCGTGTGGCCGACTCCTGTCAATGCCTGGGGAGCTCTGGGAATCGCTGGGTCGAGAGGTGCTCGTGTCCCATACTGTCTGCAGAGATGCTTTCCAGGGCAGCAGGGACATGGGCCGAGCACAGAGGAGCAGGCCTGAGGGAGGAGGTCCCAGCCAGGTGGCGGTGATCTCAGTCTGGGAGGCCTGGTGCCCCTCCAGAGCTGGCACTCTGTGCTGGGGACCCGGAGGCCAGTCTGGCAGGAAGTGGGGGCCCATAAGGGTGGGCAAGAGAGAGGCAGGTGGGCAGCAGGGGATGGGAAAGCTCATCATGGGATGTGGAGGTTTTGTGCCACTTTCCCAAGGCTGCAGATGGCCCTGAAGAAAGCGGGAAAGCCAGACTAGGGATCGAATTGCATCCCCAAAAAGATATGTTGATGTCCTAACCCCCAGGACCTTAGAATGTGACCTTGTTTGGAATAGGGTTGTTGCGGGTGTAACCAATTAGGATGAGGCCATGCTGGAGTGGGGCCCTGACCCAGTGTGACCAGTGTGCTTAGACGGTATGAAGACGCGCGGTTTGGGGGGCAGGGGGCACTGTGAAGACGGAGGCAGAGGCCAGAGTGGCGCAGCTGCGGCTGAGGAAGGCAGGGAGAGGCCGCGAAGGGTTCTCCCCTGGGCCTCAGAGGGAGCATTGTCCCGACCACCCATGAGCTCAGCCCGTGCCTCCAGACGGGCAGAATGAACATTCTGTTGTTGGAGCCACCCAGGCTGCGGTACTCGTTACGGCAGCTGCAGGACACCGATACAGTCGGGAGTCGGGAAACAAAGATGCCAGTTACTGCACCTGCCATGCACCAGGCCAGGGGCTGGGCATTTCCCACACATCACCTCATTTGTCTCTCTGCAGCCCAGGTGGTGGCAGCCCCACTCTACAGACAAGGAAACTGAGGCTCCAAGAGGTGAAGTCACTGGGTCCAGGTCACAGGGCTGCTGAGCAGTGGAGCTTGTTCCGGCTCAGGTCTGCCTGAGTTGCACAAGGGCTGCCGCTAGGTGAGGGACTTGGTTTGTGATGTGTGACACAGTCGCAGGATGGGAATGGCGGGTGCAGGAGGACAGTCTTGAGCGAGGTGTTCTGTCTTCCGACTGTGAGGCCTGGAGGGCATCCAGGTGGAGGCATCCAGTGTGCAGCCGGAGCTGGGGGTCCAGTGCTCAGGCGAGGCCAGGGCTGGGCAGTAGTCACCTTCCCCAGCGACAGGAGGATGTCTCAGATCCCCTGAAATCTACATTTTTATGACCCTGAAAAAGCGTTGGTGTCCTCCTTGCTTTAAAGTCGAGTTGAAAATCTCTACCATCTGTTGCCAACGTTTTAGGCCTTGATCTTGTGTCTCAGCTTTGAAGCTGTGTTCAGAAACGAACATGTAAGTGACTGTACCCACTGATGTCACCATGATGGGTGGAAGCCACGGCGTTGGGCCCTCAGGGAGGGAAGAAAAGCATTAAGTGTGTGTGCCAGGGAGGAGGGTGCGTAGGGTTGGATCCTCGCGGCAGTGCAGCTTGAGGGAGCGTGCCGGGCCGCTGCAGCCTCTTGGGGCCATGCGCTCATTTTCCTCCAGAGCCCCTCTTCCTGTGCCGTTGGACCAGCTGGACAGCTGGCAGCCAGCAGGTTGCCTTCTCCAGCAAACGGAGAAACAGCTGGGCACCCGTGAGCCCTGAGTTCGGCCAGGCACAGCTGTGCTCCCTGGGGTGCAGGCTGCTATCTGGGGCTGGCAGAGGATGGTCAAGAGTGAGGGAAAGTCGGGGTGGGGGGCTCCTTCCAGGAACTTGTCAGTACCGCCCACCCTCCCTGTGCATACAGAGCTCCTCATTCTCTTTTCTTGAATTCATCAGTTGTCATCCTGGCCCCCGCACTGTCAGGGCACAGCTGTAGAGGTTAGCATTGAATTTTCTGCACTGTAGGTGGGGCCCCAGTCCTGGGCATGAAATCAGTTTAGTGGGTCACGGCAGTGCTCGTTATGTAAGAAGGCGAATAGAAAAATAGCAGAGCACATTGCCAGTAATAAGAGTAAGTATAGTTTTGAAAATTTTTTTATAACTTTATATATTGTATCAGTTAAATTATTGCTGCACGTGGTAAGCTGAGGAATGCCTCCCCCCATATGGCACGTCCTAGTGCATACAACCTGTGGATGTTGCCTTATTTGGAAAAAAAGGTCTTTGCAGATAGGATCCCATTAAGGATGCTGAGATGGGGAGATTATCCCGGATTACCTGGGGGGCCCTAAATGCCACCACAGTTTTTCTTATTAGAGAGAGGCAGGGGGAGGTCATGGACAGACACACAGAGGCGCAGAAACCCGTGTGACCACAGAGCACAGGTTGGAGTGATGATGCAGAGAGTCAAGAAGCACCCGAGGCTCCAGGAGCCAGACCAGGGAGGAGCAGTCTCCCCAGAGCCCCTGGGCATAGCTTGGCCCCACCCACACTTTGGCATTAGCCTTGTGATGCTGATTTGAGACTTCTGGTCCTAGCTGCTGCAGCTGCGCTGCCTGGACTCTCTCCCCCTCTCTGGGCCTGGCTAGTCCCGCCTCCCTCCCCGTGCTGGGCTCTGACACCCCTTCCTCCAGGAAGCCGCTGGCCCCCTGCAGGCTGGGCCAGGCCCTGTGCTCCTCTGGGCTGTGCCTGGCGCCATCCTGCATGTCTGGGCTCCAGCCAGGCTGAGTCCCTTTGTGTCCCTGGCTTATCTATAAGGTGGGGATGATAATGGTGCCGCCTCATTTAGGGACACTTAAATGAATTGATATGTGTAAAATATTGTACGTGTAAAGCCTCTGAATGGCACCCAGCTCTGGTGACCACTCCATCTGTACTAGCTGCTGCAGTGGTTGGACTTGGACCATGGGGACCCTGAGGGGCTGGGCAGGCAGAGGGCCAGCCTCTGCCTACACCCCTCTGCCTCCTGAACTTGAGAGAATACAACCCTAAGATAATGCCCTCAAATGTCTTGGGTACTAATGACAGATCCCGCAGGGCCTTGGGCATCCACATCCACATCCCACCCTGGCCACTCTGCTTCTAGGTACCCAGCCCTGGAACCCATCAACACCCACAGGCTGAGGTCCTTGGAGAATGTTCTCCTTCTGAGCTGAGACCTGCAGGGCCTCCCTTAGGAGTTGCCGTTTGTAAAAATCAGATGCTGGGGTGGGCCAGTGGGCTGGGGGTGAGGGTGGGTCTGAGACTTCTCAGCTGTGGGTGTAGAACCTTGATGGGTGCTGAGTGTTGCGCGTCCGGGGACGCCGCTGCCTCCCTGGCACGTCAGTTTTCTGGTGCGTCAGACCTCCCAGGTGTCCAGAGCATTGACACGGTCTCTCCTCAATGCTGCGCGCTTGACTCTGCAGGCGGCCTTCTTGTTCCTACCAGTGCAATGTTGGGGGAGCAGCCCGCCTCACTGGCTCTCCCAGCCCTGACTCTGAGACCCTGTCGCCCCCACAGCCCCAGCCAGAGCGCCGGTGGGAGCACTGGGGAGGGCGCATCTCTGGGGCTGCTGCTGAAAGTCGTATCAGCGGGAGGGAGGGCTTCCATGTGCGTATACTTGTCGCACGGACACAGTAACAACAGAATGTTGCCTGCCAGGTGAGGTGTCAAGGTTTTAAAAAGTCCTGTGTCGTGGATTTCTCACTGAATCTTAGAAATACTATCTTTAAACATCAGTCTCATAGCATGTCCTGGTCTAATTGTACTACCCAATATAGTAGCTGCTGGCCACATGTGATTTTTTAAATTAAGATGCATTAAAATCAAATACAATGTAGAATTCTGTTCTGTATTTGCATTGGCTGGACTTCAGGTGCCCAGCAGCCATGCCAGGCTGGAGGCGGCCGTGCCGGACGCCCCGATGCTGAGCCTTCTACCGCGTGGTTCTGGACTCTATGAGGTCCTTCATGCAGGGGATTTGGTGTAGTGATGGGGCAGGGGGTTATCTGTATTTCTGTCTTTTATTCCCTATCTCTTAAAAATAGCATTTAGAGTGTTTTCCTCTGGTTTCAAATGATGTGTGTAGAACATTTGGGGAAATATTAAAAGGAAACATGCCCCATACCACCAGCAGCCAGACACACCCATTGTGAGTGGTCCTCAGGGACCTTTGACCCCAGCCTCGGTGCCTGGTTAGCATGGATGGGCACAGCATACTAGAGGGCTGGCAGCCCCGTTTGGGGTGAAGAACATGGGTCAGGGACAGGCAGGTGAGGTGTGTGATCCAGGGGCAGTTCCACAAAGCCCCACAGGCTGCGTGGTTATAACCAGTGCTTACTCTAGAGCTGAGAGTCCAAGATCCGGGTGCTGGCATGGTGGGTTCTGGTGGGGGCCTTTTCTGGGCTGCAGACGGCCACCGCTTTCTTGCTGTATCCTCACGTGGTAGGAGGAGGGCTGGCAAACTCTCCAGCCTGCCCTCATAAGGGCACTAAACTGAATCCTGAGGGCTCTGCCCGCAAGACCCAGTCGCCTCCCAAAGGTCTGGCCTCCAGGTACCACCACACTGGGGATTAGAGTCCCTGCATACGAAGTCCATTGCAGTGGCCTTGGGCTGGACAGTGACTTTGTCTCCGTCCTGTCTGTTGAGGTTTAGAGATTTGTGTTTAAGCACCTGGGAGCGCATCTGCAAACAGTGGGTGCCGTACAAACAGAGGGGCATCTTCTTGTGGTTACAGCGGCTCCTCAGACTTCAGGGTGCCTTGAACCACCAGAACCTTGTTAAAATGCAAGCTCCAAGTCAGGAGTTTGGGGGCCAAGCCTGATGCCGAGGCTGCTGGTCACACACAGCCGCTGGGCAGCAGAGGACAGTTCCGCAGGCAGAGGGCTGGCATCTGCAGGGCCCCTCCCCTGTGCAGGGCCAGCCAGGCTCCGTGTTAGTCAGGGTTCTTCAGAGAAACAGAGCTAATAGGAGATATATGCAGGGAGAAGGGGTGGAGGGAGGGAGATCAATTGATTTGCTGTGGCAATGGGCCCACACGATAGATTATGGAGGCTGAGAGGGCCCACGACCCTCTGTCTGCAAGCTGGAGACCCAGGGGGGCTGTTTGTGTGATTCAGTCTGAGGCTGAAGGCCTGAGGACCCGGGGAGCTGCGGGTGTGAGTCCTGGGGTGCAAAGACTCAAGAGCCAGAAGCTCCGACGTCAAGGGCAGCAGAAGGCAGATGTCTCAGCTGAAACGGGGGGAGAGAGAGAGAGAGAGAGTGGCCTCCTTCCTCGGCCTGGCTGCTCCATCAGGGCTCAGGGAATTGGCTGAGTCTGCCCATACTGGGAGGGAGATGTCCTCAGTCTACTGATTCTAATGCTAATCTCTCCTGGAAACACCCTCAAGACACCAATAATGTTTTACCAGCTACCTGGGCATCCCATAGCCCTGTCAAGTTGACATATAACATAAAATATCACAGAGGTCAAGCCCTGGGTCATTCTGACGCTGTGCCTTGAGGAGGCTCAGCGGTCCCTCCACCTTCGGGAGCCCCAGCTTCCTGGGGCGATGTAGCCGCTTCACAAGGTAAAACAGGATCCTTCCCAGGGGCTAGAGCTCCCAGGGTCCTTGCCCCTCCCAAGGAGCCTTGGACACCGACCGTCCAGCTTCCTGCTGCATTCTGGGCCTGGTTGGTTTCTGACACCTGAACAGAACCCTTCGCCACCCTCGTTCTCAGGTCTCCACTGCCCCGGCCCCTCCTTCCCGCCCCAGCGGTGCCGCAGCCTCGTGCGGCCGAGGGCGTGTGTCCTCCGTCCTTTGTCCGTGCCGCTCCCTCGACCGCCTGCCCTTCCTGACACTGAGCTGCTCCTTGTCCCTCCCTCCTTCAGAGCGACCCCCTGAGCCCCCAGGAGCTGCCACCACCCACCGAGTCACCCTTGGTTGGACACTGCTCACACAAGGTGTTTCCGTGGTTTTCGGGCCCCTTGTGCCTGCGGAGCTGGCCCCACCCCCGCTCTCTCTGCGCCTCAGTTTTCTCACCTGGAAAGTAGGGATACTGGGTGTGGCACAGCACATAGGACTTGCTGAGTGCTCAGTGGATGGCTGCTATCATTGTCATTGTCACCGTCACCATCATTGTTTCTGCCCTGAGGTAGCTGCAGAATGATGAACAGGGAAATTCTTTATGAGCAAAAAGGGGTCTAATTGTTTGCCTTGGATGCATAATTTGTGCCCATTTTTGGGTTCCGTGGGCCCACACACTCCTTGGGGGTTCCCCCAGGAGGCCAATTACCTTGTGTCCTTTCACAGGCCGGAGACAGAGGTGTCAGAGCAGCGACTGGTGCAAGTCGATTAGCCACGAGGAGCGAGGGAAGTGCCCACGGCGGCCAGCACCTGCTTCCTGACTCTCTCCTGAGAGGTGACTGGATACGGTGTTTGGCCGCGTGCCGGGACAGGGATGATCTGGCCAGCCCAGGGCTCCTAAGTAGTGTGAAATGGGACTTGTGCTCCAGGGTGTCGCCCCACAGCCTCTGAGTCGGGGGTTCTTGGCCTCTGATCACCGAATGACGATTTGCACAGATCGCGTGCATGATTAACCTGTGCAGTGCCCACAGGCTGTCCTGCTGCCACTGCTGCGTCCGAGGCAATGTTCAGTGTGTACACAGCTGACAGGCGCAGCGGGCGTTTCTGCCTCTAGAGATCTTCACTTGGAAGCTCTCCGTGTCCCGAGGGGCAGCAGGAGCATGGACAATTCCTTGGGGGCCGCACAGTCAGCCAGACCTGGGCGGGAGCCCAACACTGCTGCTCACTGCCCAGGGGCCTCCCGTAGTTGCCTGGGCTTCCAGAGCCTCAGTTTACCCTTTGGCACATTGGGGCTATGTTGTGGGTTAAATAGGTCCCCCCAAATTTATGACGACCTGGAACCTTAGAATGTGACCTAATTTGGGTCTTTGCATATGTAATTTAGGTAGGAATGGAGATGAGGTCACAGTGGATTAGGGCGGGCCCTAGATCCGACGACTGGTGGCCTTATAAGAGACAGAAAGGACGCACACAGACACAAGGAAGAGTGGGGGCTGTGTGAAGACAGAGGCAGAGACTGGAGCGACGCAGCCATAAGCCAAGAAACGCCTGGAGCAATCGGGAGCCACCAGCGGCAGGCAGGATCCTTCCCTGGAGCCTTGGAGAAAGCATGGTCCTGCTCCCTGGATTTCAGACTTCTGGCCCCCAGAGCTGCGAGAGAATCACTGCTGTTCAAAGCCCCCGTTTATGGGACTTTGTTAGGACAGCCCCAGGACCGTGGTGCAGGCTGTGACTCCCACCACACGGGGATGTTGGGGGTTTGTGAACTTGCTAGTGCTGCCCCTGGCACGTGGGGGATCAGTAAATGATCCTCACCCCCACAACTCCCTTTCCTGGGGGCCTGGGAGACAGGTGTATCTCTGGGAGTCTATTTCAGTGTGCTGGGAAGGCTGGGGCTACCCCTCATGGGCAGAGGGTGGCAGCTGCCACGTGACCCTCTGGGGACGCCCAGCCACAGAGACTCCCCCCATAGCCCCACTGGGGCCCAAGCCTCTGCGGGGGTGGGGGTCAAGCCATGCAGAGGGAGAGCTGCCTAGCCCAGTGTCAGTGGCAAGTGTGTGAGCAACCTGCTTCAAGGCACACCATAGAAACATCAGCTCTCCCGACGTTGCCATACAGGACGGGGCCCGCCTAGCTACTTTGATAAAAACAATGTCTTCTATCAGCTGGAACCCTACCTTCTGGCAAGGTGGCCTGCAGGGCAAGGGTGACTGGAGAGCTCTGGGGTGCCAGGGAGAGAGGAGAGAAGGGGCAGGGAGGAGGATGAGGTGTAGAGGAGGCCGGGCGGGGTCAGATTCAGAGTTGTTGGGTGCATGGGGGATCCTGAAGGTTCATCTTCCAGCTCCAGACAGGTCCTGCCCCCCCCCGCGAAATGCTCCCCTCCGTGTGAGCACGCGCCCCAGGGCCCAGCAGCGCTCATCTCTGGGCAGCTGTCTGGAGCCTCCACTCCTGGTGCCACCCTTCTGGCCTGCAGGGTCTGTCCAGTGCCTGGGACTGGGACTCCCTCTCATCTCACCCGCCAGCACCGCCACTCCAGGAAGCTCGTGGAGCTTTATTGATGGAGCAGCTCTGGGCTGGGGCGGCTACAATGGCCTTGAAGCTGGACCAATGAAGCTTTAAGCCCCGACTCTGGCCTGACGTCACTGGGACCAGCTCATGCTACTGCTTTCTGGGGCCTCAGGGACCCTCTCTGTGTGTGGGGGGCAGTGATTATAGTTCCTCCCTGCCAGGGTGTTGTGAGTGAAAATAGCAGATACACAGTATGTGTTCCCAGAAAGCAAGTAGCTGCGGCTGCCACGGCTGGGCTCGCCTGGCCAGAGCAGCACTCACTCCTGGCCTCAGAGCCAGGCGGGACCACATCTCTCCCCGACCTGGGCAGCGTGCTGGATTGTTCTGAAGAGACCTGTGGATTCCCAGAGCTAAGAACAAGGGATGATGTCCCCTTCCCAAATGGAATTTCCATGCCGGAGGCTGGGCAGGTCGCAGCTCAGCAGAGGGTGTGAGGTCTTCCCACGCTATGGTGCTTTCAGTGGTGGGGAGTCGCGCCAACGGCACAGAGCGGACGACGACAGCATGAGGAATGGCACAGGCCCTCACGCACGAGTCCTCAAACAGACCCGAAGAAACAAGCACTACCGTTCCCAATCCACAGACGAAGGAGTGGCATGTTGCGCTAAAAATATTCATAAGGTAGATGTGGTTCTGTTTGTGTAAAATTATTTATGTAAAATTATAGTAAGAGCTAAAGCTAAAAAAATCTATAAAACTCTTGGAAGAAAACATGGGAGTAAATCTTCATGATCTTGGATCAGGAAGAAATTTCTTAGAAATGACACCAAGAGCCTGAGCAACAACAACAAAATAGATAAACTGGATTTCATCAAATAAAAACCATTTGTGCTACAAAGACATCACGAAGAAAGTGAAAATGCACCTCACAGAACAGGAGAAAGCATTGCAAATTACGTACCTGGCAAGGGACTTGTTTCTAGAATATATAAGCAACTCTTACAACTCAATCAGATGAAGGCAACATGCAAAGACGAGCCATTTGGATGGCTGGAATCGAAGAGCCAGATGTACCGAGGGCTGCAGGGAGGCTGGGGGAACAGCCCCCGGTGGAAGACAGTCTGGCAGCTCCTGCAGGTGTCAGACACTGAGTGGCCAACGCATAACCCAGCACGTCCTACCCGAAAGAAGTGGAAACCCACATCCACACAAAAAGTTGAACATGGATGTTCATAGGAGCACTATTCATGGTAACAAAAAAGTAGAAACAAGCCCAAAGTCCATCAGCTGGAGAACAGATAAGCAGAACGTGGTCTGTCCGCCCAGTGGAATATTGCTCCGCCACAGAAAGGAAAGCGGCGCTGGCACCTGCTCCTGGGACGTTCTGCGAAGGCAAAGAAGCCGAAAGAGCACATAGCGCGCGATTCCGCGTATGCGAAATGTCCAGCATGGGCAAGTCTAGCGAGGCGGTGAGCGGTGCCAGGGCCGGGGGAGGGGGCGGGGACTGGGGGTAATGAGTATGGGGTTTCTTTATGGGGTGATGAAAATTTTCTAAAAATTCATTGTGGTGATCGACACACAACTCTGCATCTCTAATAAAGTCGCTATTACAAAATGCATACACTGAGCACTTCTACAGAGCTGGGTAGGTTTTGTGGTCGTGCTTGGAATTTTGTTTTTGAAGGGAGCGTTTCTGGGTCACCCTGGGCCAGGCATAGACTCCACCTTATGGGCAGATGTATCAGATCATATATTATATTCTAGGTGTGTGAGTGTGTGTATAGAAATGTGTGGCA